>BQNB010150939.1:0-15968 GCA_026074375.1 Tanacetum coccineum
TTACTATCTGAGATTTGCTAAACTAATCAATGACATTAACATGATTTTGATAACTATGACACCTATCCAAATCAACATGAAGCTTGTGAATCATCTTCAACCCGAGTGGAGTAGGTTTGTTACTGCAGCTAAACAAGCAAGAAATCTTCACAAAGTAACTTTTGATCAGTTGTAAGCTTTCCCAATCGCAATGAAAAAGATGCTAAATAAGTTCGAGAAGTGCGACAACGATTCCCAGAACCACTTGCTTTGTTGGCAAACACCTACAACCCACCTCCTTTATACAACAATCATCAAACACAATATCAAGCTCAGCCATTTGAAGTTTATCAACCACATCAACACTACCAATCAAGCACTCCGATAACCCAACAACTTATTCAGTCACCACTACTTCAAAGCTATGCACCTATAGTTGTTCAACAACCACCAACATTTCAAACTGATACCAGACTTGCTATACCAACCTTTCTTCCAACAAATGATCCAATAGCCAGTCTCAACAAAGATATGATATTTTTGAGTTTGGTGTACCATTCTAAATTTCCTCCCATAAATAACCAACTTCGAACTTCGTCTAATCCAAGAACTCAAGCTATAATTCAAAACGGCCAAGTTATGGTTCAAAAAGTTCAAGGTAGACAATCTCAAGGTTATGCGGGTATTGATGGAAATATTCAAGCTTCAGGAGAACGGGTTATAAATCCAGTTGGAAATACAGGGGCAAATCAACCAAGGGTAATCAAATGTTATAAAAACATACAAGGTATAAACAAAGAGATAAAAACATTTACATAAAAACAAAATAAAAAATAAAGCTAAAAAAAAATAATAAACAAAAAATAATGAACAATAAATACGTAAAGGGTCATATGGCTAAGCATTGTAACTACAAGTAAAAAGGGTTGAAAGATTCTGAATGGTTTTGCGATAAGATGCGACTTGCTAAGCACAAGAGCAGGATTTGTATTGATAAAGAGAATGGATTTCTCTTAGCTGACAGTTTGGAATAAACTGATGACTGCGAGAATCTCCAGTTACAAGCTACAGCAAATTTCAAGGTAGACCCTGTTGATGCATATGATTCACACTGTAATGAAGAAGCTACAACAAATGAAATCTTCATGGCAAATGTGTCTCCTGTTGGTTCTCTCAATGATGACACGGTTGCACCTCGTTATGATTCTGACACACTCTCTGAGGTACCTCATTACGACACCTATCATGATTCTGATGTGCTTAATTATAATATACAAGAGTTGGGATATATTGAAAACATCGTATCTACTAATGAGTTATATGATGAGCTTAAGGGTAACAGTAATGTTATTTCTTATACTGATTATATGCTCACTATTAGAGACGATGCAGATAACTATGTTCCTCCTCTTGTACAAGAGAATGATATGATGTTGTCTGTAATTGAACAAATGAAATCTTAAGTAAAAAACTGTAACAAGGTAAATCAAGAGTCAAAAAGTGAAATTGAATCATTAACCAGCGAGCTTGAATGATACAAAGATAGAGTCAGAGTTTTAGGATATGCAGTTAAAGATGGTCATCGAAATCATGAATTATACACTGTCATTAATGAACGTAACAGGAAAGTAAAAGATTTTGAAAAACAAGTTTTTTCTCAAGAAACACAAACAAAAGATTTAAATAATCACATTGCTTTTCTAAAGAAGAATTTTGAAACACTCAAACAAGAGTCGTCTAAAACGTATGAAAAGAACATTACTAAAATTGTAGATTTAGAAAAAGCAAAAAAAGAACTTGAGAACATTGTTTTTAAAATGGGTCAATCTGCTCAAACTATGCATATGCTAACCAAACCCTAAAATTTTTACAATGAAACACACAAGACAGATCTTGGTTATCAAAATACTTTGTATCTTTCTCAAGCTCGACGGATACAACCTATGTTATATAATGTACATGTGTTGATTGCTAAGAACATAATCATGGATCTGTGTGTGATTTTGAGGAACCTTGATACTTACTGAAGAGGGTCGGTTGAAAATGCTTGTAAAATAAACCGTTGTTAATACTAAACCGATTGATTACCCCGAATTAAACAAACTTTATGAGATTTTTGTTCCACAAACAAAATTGTTGGCAGAACAGCTTTATTGGTCTTCTATACCAAGTCCTCTTGTCACTGTTTCAAAACATAAAGTTTTTCCTAAAAAACTCCCATCAACTAGTCAAGTTCTTAGGAACTTAAAACAATGCACGAGATCTTCTCACTAAGTTTGATAAATGGATCAAGAGAAGAAATACGTTGTCTCCTTATGAGATTGGTAGTTAGGAGCAATCGGATATAAAAGGTGCTTTTAACGAAGATGTCATACCAATTTCTGAAAACCTAAAAGAAACTTTCAAATTTTTTAAAAAAGGCTTTATTACAGAGGTTAAAGAAATGAAAGATATTTTTGAACAAATGGAAGACGAGGTTGATCAATGTTATGTGGCAAAGAAAAGTTTTGAAATTGAAAAGAAACAACTTTTAATGAACAACGATCGACTCTTAGAAGAAAATATCGCTAGTGATATCATGTGTACTTACTTGCGTTCGTTGAATGAAGTTGATAATTGTGGAAAGTGTAAAAGTCTCAATGTTGTGCTTTTAGATATTCAAGAATCAAACAAGTCTTTAAGTGAATTAAGAAAACGTTTTGCAAAACTTGAGGAATACAACATTACTCTTGATATTGCTTTTCAAAATCACAAAGAATAAATAATTCTTAATAATCATGACAAGAAAAATAAACAGCTTTTGGTTAAAATAATCAATAATCAATCTGTTGAGATAAATGATCTAAAAGTGTAAGTGCAAGACAAGTTACACGTAATCAATGAGTTGAAACATCTTTTAGCTCAAAAGAGCCAAAAGACTCAGTGTGAATTACCTGTTTTTGATTCTAGGATTCAAAAAATAGAAGATGAGAACATGTCACTAGATTTTTAGGTTTCTTCCTTAGTTAAGGAAAGAGAACATATTAAGTTAGAGTACAAGAAGCTGTATGATTCAATAAAGCAGACACGGGCAAAAACAAAACTTCAAACTAACTCTTTATAACAAAAGCTTAATGATCAGATTTATGAAAATAACAATTTAAGAGCACAGTTAAAAGGAAAGTTTTATGAATCTCAAACGAATCGTAATGGTACAAGTGTGAATACTAAGTTTTATAAACCTTCAACTTCAGGAACCAAACTTTATTCAGTAACTCTGATTCCAAACTCAAAGGTTATTCCTAAAGTTGTTGAGAAAAATGATTTATCAAAATCAATCACTTCACACTTGACTTCCAAGAAGATAATTGAAAATTGTACAAAAGTTCTTGCCTCAGGTTTGCTTAAGATTGAGTCTGAACCAATCAATGCGTACTTTAAGAACAATAGGGCTATGCGTCACAATTATCTGAAAGTCAAAGGGGCATGTAGCAACACTACAAGAACTTTTTGAACAAGCTAAAGCATTGAAACCTTTAGATGAACATATAGGTTATGCCTCTAAGTTTGCTGCGCGAATTCAGGAATTGTTAGTGTATGTTAGTGCCTCTTGCCCTTTCACTCAAAGCGGGAATGAAAAGTGGACTCCTGCTACAAGCCATAAAAGGAACAATAAGCCTTATGTAGATGCATCTAGAATGAAAAAGACAATTGAGACAATCACAAAAGAGCATGCAGTAAAGCAAAACACTCGTAAGATTGACAACACTATGTTGCCTTCTAAAGGAAGAGTAAGCTCTACTAATGCTAGCGGATCAAAGCCTAGAAGTAATACAAATAATGATAGGATCTCGCAACCATCAAGTAGAAGCCCACCGTATGAAGTTTAAGTCTAGTGTAATAAGAACAATCATGTTTCAGATTTTAATGCGAATGTTAGGAATGTTGCTTTGACAAAGAATTCTGATACTATTTGCTTATCTTGTAATGAATGTTTGTTTTCTGCAAATCATGATGCTTGTGTTGTTCAATATCTTAAGAAAATGCAAAAATGTAAAGTGGCTAAATCTGCAAAACAAAAAGTTAAAAGAGAATGGAAACCAACAGGACGGATCTTTAAAACTGTAGGTCTTAAATGGATACCCACTGGTAGGACATTTAACTTGGTAGGAAAACCGTGCCCCCTTCTTCTTCTAATGACACAACTGCCATAGTTGTTCCTCCTGGACATATCCTAACAACCACAGTAATTCCGATTGATGTACCGTATCCTAAACTAAGTCGTAGATATGCCAATGCCCGGGGATCACTCTCTAAATCCATGATAAATACGGAATGTCATCCATTTAATTTACATGATTTTAGATTTGAGATATTTTTTTAGGATGAAGAGCTTCCACCTTGGAAGTTCAGCTATCTAGGAGTCACTTAGGTTCACTAACAACCCGGAACCCAATCAAACGTTAGGGTTCCACTCTTTTATAAATATGTTTTTCTTCTTTATTTTTGTGCAGATTGTAGAAATAGTTCTTTGGTATTTATATTCCGGGTGTTCCAAACACATGACTGGACACCGTGATAAGCTCATAAATTTTGTTTCCAAATTTATCGGTGCTTTGTCGTTGGTTTTTGATGTTGTTTGGTGTTGTTTTTGTTTTGTTTGTGTGTTTAGATTTTTTGTGTAGTGTGAGGTTGATATGGGATTGTTGATTTGATTGTGTGTTAGATGTTTTTCGTGTGTATGTGATTTGTGTATTGATGTGATAGGATTGATGTGTGTGCGATGGTGGTGTTTGGTGTTGGTGTTGGATTAGTGTGGTAGCGTGGTTGTTGTAGTGATTGTTTAGTGATTGGGAGTTGTAGTATGGATTTGGTCGGCTGTGATGGTCGGTAGTGTTGCGTTGTGTTTTTTTTGATGTTGGCTTGAAGGGTCTTGATGATGTGGTGTGGTGTGAGTTCTGTGTAGGTGTTGCGTATGTGTGTGTGTCGAGTGGGGGTTTTAAGTGCTGTGTGTCTTGGATGTGTGTTTGTTGGCTTGGTCTGTGTGTGTGTGTGGATCTGTAGTGGTGGTAATGTGATTGTTTGTGTTGATTTTTGATGGTTGTGTTGTTTTAGTGTGGTGTATATGCTTTGTGTGTTTGGTGTGATAATAGGTGTGTATGTGGTTGTGTGTGTTGATATGTGTCCATTGTGTGTGTTGTATGTGTTGATTGTTGGTTGTGTTTAGTGTGTGTGATGTTGTGATGTGTGTGATGTGTGATGATTGTGTTGAGTTGTGGATGTGGTGTTGTAGTGGATGTGAGTTGTAGGTTGATGTTTTGTTGTGTGTGTGGTGGTGATTGTGACTGGAGTGTGTGTGATGTGATGTTGTATGGTGTGTGTAATGGTGTTGTGTGGTGTTGGGATGTGTGTGAGTGGAATGGATTTGTGTGTGTGATTTTGTGGGGGTGATGATGTGGTGATTTGTGTTGTTGTGTGATGTGTTGATGTGGAATGAAGTGTTATGTTGTGATTGATGATGTTGTGTTGGGGTGTTTAGTTGTGTGTGATAGATTGTGTGACTAGATGTTTGTTGGTCTCGTTCCGGTTGGTGAGTGTGTTGTGGTTGTGCGTGTGTGTGTTTTGGTGTTGAGGGCATGCTGTTATGTAGGATGTGTCTTGTTTTTTTGCGATCGATGTTTTGTGTGGAATTGTTAGTAAGTGTGTGTTGTTGTGTCGTTGTGTGTGGTGGTATGGAGGTGTGGGTGTGTGATGTTGGGTCGTGGTGTGTAGTTGGTTGTTGGGTGTGTGGTGTTTGGTTTGTTGTGATGGGGTGTGATGGTATGGATGAGGGGTGTTGTGTAGGTGTAGTTTTGGTGGTTACTGTGCTGATTGGGATTTTGTGATTGAATGGAGAGGTGGTGTGGTGTTGAGATGGTTTGGATTGATGATTTGAATGTTTGATGTTTTGTGATTTGGATTGATAGTTGGTGTGTGGTGGATTTGTGTGTAGGGGTGTGTGGTTGATACTTTGTGTGGGTGTTAGTTGGTGTGTTGTAGTGTGTGTGTGTGTGGGAGTTGTGTTAGTTGATTGATTGAGATTGGGTGGTTGGAGATTTAGTTGAAGTGGGTTGATGGAGTGTTAGTTTAGTTGTTTGTGTGGTGTGTTTGATGCGTGGTGTTGATTGTGTTGTGATGTAGTTGTGTGATGTGATGTTGTGTCGTGTTTTGATGGGATTTTGTGTGGTGTGTGTGTGATGTTGATGTTTTTGTTGGTGTTGTTGGTGTTGATTGAGTGTGTTGATGTGTGTGTGTGATTGTGTTGTTTGTGGGATGGATGTGTTGTGTGTGTGCGTAGTGACTTTTGTGTTGATGGATGTTGTGTGTGTGACTAGTGTTTTGTGATTGTGTGTGTGTGTGTTGTATTGTGTGTGGTCTGTGGTGTGTGGTAGGTGTGATTCGTGTTGGTGTGTGTGATGTGTTGTTTGTGGGTGTGATGTATGGATTGTGTGTTGTGGTGGATCTGTGTTGTTGTGTGTGTGATTGATGTTGTTGTGGGTGTGTTGAGGTTGATGTGTGTATTAGTGTGATTATGTCAGATGGAATTGATGTGGATGGTTGTGGATTTGATGATTGTGTTTTGTTGTTGTGTTGTGTGTTGGTGATAGTAGTGTAGTGTGCGATGTGGTGTGTGTAGAGTTTGTGATTGTTGTGTCGATGGTGTTTAGAAGCTATTTTGATTTGTTGTGTGTGATGTCGTCTTTGTTGAGTGTTGTTAGATGTGTGTGTGTGTGTTGTGTGATGTGATTGATGTGTTGTTATGAATTTTGTTCTTGTGTTAGTGCTGGCTTGATTGGGCTGGTGTGTTTTGATGTGTTGTGTTGTGTGTTTGTTTGTGTGTTGTGTGTGATGTTATTCTCGTTTGTGTGAGTGGTGATGTGTTGGTGGTTGTGTGTTGTTGTGTGTGTGTTGTGTGTTGTGTGATATGTGTGTGTGGGTTGGTTGGTGATGGTGTTGGTGACTGTTGTTTGGTGATGTTGTGATGGGTTTTGGTGAATATCGTTGGTTGATGGTTGTGTGTTTGTGTGTGTGTCTGTGTGGTTGTTCGTGTTGATAGTTGTGTTGTTGTGTGTTGTTGTGGTGTTTGTTCTGTGTGGTGTGTTTTTGGGTTGCTGTTGTTGTGTTGTGTGATTGTGATTGTTGTTGTGTTTGATGGTGTGTGATGTGTTGGTGTTGCTGATGTGATTTGTGTGTTAGGATATGATTTGTTGATGTTGTGTATGGATTTGATGTTGTATTTGTTGTGTTGTGTTGTATGTGTATGTGTGTGTGATGGTGTAGTTCTGTTTGGAGTTAGTTTGTGTCAGTTGGTGTGGATGTTGTGTGTGATGGTTTTGTGTGATTTGTGTTTGTGTTGTTTTGAGATTCTTTGTGTGTGATGTATGTGTTTAGTTTGTATGGATGTGTGTGCGTGATGTGTGTGAGTGTCGGTGTTTTGGGTGTGATATGTACTCGATGTGTGTTTGAATATGGGATTGTGGTGTAGTAGTGGTTTGTGTGTTGTGTTGTGTGGGTGTGTGTTGTTGCTAGACCAGTTTGTGACCACTTTTTACATTGTTAGTGACGAAACTCGTTTCATCACTAAAGGCCAATTTTCTTGTAGTGCAAGTTAGTCATATTTTTAGGCATGTTAATCATAACTCCTTCTTTTAACGTGACATGCATTCACGAGAGAATGGATGTGGAGAAAGGCTTCTATTAATAATTTCATTCTCCCTACCTTTTTTTAAATCAAAACGGATGAGCGAGAATGAAATTAGAATCCCTTGTTTGCATTCCATTTGCTAAACAAATGCGGGAAGTGAATCTCTTTCTTATTCTAGGCTTTCTATTCTATTGTACCAAACTTCCCCTTAGGTGAATTGATGTTGAGCGTATAATTTATTTACAGAGGTTTACTTGAAACAAAAAGCTCACTTTTCAAAGTTAATTTTACTTTCCACCCCTTAATTATTGCTAGAAACATAGAAAAGTGTTGATTACATGGCCATTTATCTAAGTTTAATAGTGTATGAATTTAATAGTATAAATAGGGAAGGACTTAGTTGTAAAATATAATAACCCTTAATTGCTTCATAATCCCTCCTTCCTTCCTATAAAAGGAGGGCTAAGGAAGGGTTAAGGGTTGGTGATTTCTTCTCTTTATAATCTGATGTTTCTTTCTTTCTATCCTCCTCTCCTCTCCTCTCTCACCTACACGTCCTATCTCTCTCTCTCTCTAGGCGTGTTCTTTCTCTCTCTATATTTCTAGTGTAGTACTTTGTATGATTAGTAGTATTTAGTACTTTGTTATCAATTGGTATCAGTCATCATGGGATGATTTGAAGTGCTTTTCGTGAAGAAAGTTATCAAATTTGAAAACATTGAAGAACTTGAAGACTATGAAGACTTAAAAGACAATTTCTTGAAGACAAAGCCTTAAAATTTAAAGAAAGTTGTCATTTTTAGATATTTCGAAAGATAAAGTCTTAAACTTTTGCAATTCACTTTGCAAAACTCACTCAAAAACGTAATCTTTACGTTGAGTTTGAAGTCTTAAGTGGTTTTGGTGAAAAAAGTTTCGAACTTTTTTAGTTTTCTTGAAAAAGATTCAATCTTTAAGCTAGAAACATCACTGGAAAACAACTCGAAACCACCACCGGAAAACACCACGACCGACCCACAAGGATCGTCCATTCTAGTCCAACCAAACCACCCTAGGTTCGGTCAAGAACCACCAACCGACCCTCCTATGTTCGGTCAGCCACCTCCAGCCGAACCACCACCACCAGCCGAACCTCCTTTGGTTCGGTCACCAAGCCCTAGCCGAACCTCCAAAGCCTCTAAGCCCGGACCTTTCGTGGTTTACACAACTGATTTGATCCTTAAGTCTGAATAAATGTTTCCTTCGGTTACGACACTCATTCCTGCTTTGAAGAAATCAATTATATCCTCTTCCCAATGGTGAATACCATTAAGAGCTTTAAAGTGATAGCAACAAACTTCTTTGCTCTATCTTTCAGGGATCCTATCCTCAATACCTTCTTTGTAGTATATCGCAGCATCATGCTTGTTGATAGAAGTGGTATACTTCTCTTCTGTGTTGAGATCCACAAGGTAAGTATAGTCGTTGTTGTAGAAGCAAGGATGTGGTTTTGTACTTTTTGACATGTGTCGTTCAAATGATATGGGTTTAGAGACATCTCCTTCATCACGGTTCCAATGAGCTTCTGATAATACTGCTGCTTTGATTTGACAGACATGGTATTCGAGTTCTACATCATTGTTGTACTGCACCTTTAGCCGTTCTAATCCTATGCCTTCTTATTATTCAAAATAAAAAATTATTGTTAAAGACACAGATGGCGTCACAGACATCCGTCGTGAACAAGACTTGAAGACCTCAAAGGAGATGATAAGTTACGTTATGACAGTGACATCAAAGCTGTTAACATACTTCTTCTCGGATTGCCAGTTGACATCTACACTCTCATCAACCACTATCAAACTGTAAAGGAAATATTGGATCGCGCCAAAGAACTTATGGAAGGCATAGATATGACCATGCAAGAACGTGAGTCTATGCTATATGATGAATTTGACAAGTTCACATTTAAGCCTGGAGAATCAATCCACTCTTACTATCTGAGATTTGCTAAACTAATCAATGACATGAACATGATTTTGATAACTATGACACCTATCCAAATCAACATGAAGTTTGTGAATCATCTTCAACCCGAGTGGAGTAGGTTTGTTACTGCAGCTAAACAAGCAAGAAATCTTCACAAAGTAACTTTTGATCAGTTGTAAGCTTTCCCAAACACAATGAAAAAGATGCTAAAAAGTTCGAGAAATGCAACAAAGATTCCTAGAACCACTTGCTTTGCTGGCAAACACCAACAACCCACCTCCCTCATACAACAGTAATCAAACATAGTATTACGCTCAACCATCTAAAGTTTATCAACCATATCAACTTTATCAATCAAACACTCCAATAACCCAACAACTTATTCAATCACCTCCACTTCAGAGCTATGCACATCCAATTGTTCCATAACCACCAACATATCAACCTAATACCGGACTTGCTATACCAACCTTTCTTCCAACAGATGATCCAATAGCCAATCTCAACAAAGCTATGATCTTTTTAAGTTCGGTGTACCGTTCCAAATTTCTTCCCACAAATAACCAACTTCGAACGTCGTCTAATCCACGAACTCAAGCTACAATTCAAAACGGCCAAGTTATGGTTCAGAATGTTCAAGGTAGACAGTCTCAAGGTTATGCAGGCAATGTTGGAAATAATCATGCTTCAGGAGCACGGGTTATAAATGTAGTTGGAAATATAGGGGCAAATCAACCAAGGGTAATCAGATGTTATAACTACAAAGGTGAAGGTCATATGGCTAAGCAGTGTACTACAAGGAAAAAGGTGAAAGATTCTGAATGGTTTAAGGATAAGATGCTATTTGCTCAAGCACAAGAAGCCGAAGTTGTATTGGATGAAGAGAAAGAGGATTTCTTAGCTGACAGTTTGGAAGAAACTGATGACTGTGAGGATCTCCAGTTACAAGCTACAGTAAATTTCAAGGCAGACCACGTTGATGCATATGATTCAGACTGTGATGACGAAAAAAAAAAAAAAAAAAAAAAAAAAAAAAAAAAAAAAAAAAAAAAAAAAAAAAAAAAAAAAAAAGTAAACTACAAACAAATGTAATCGTCATGGCTAATTTGTCTCCTGTTGGTTCGCTCAATGATGACACGATTGCACCTCGTTATGATTCTGACACACTCTATGAGATTATAGAAATAGTTCTTTGGTATTTATATTCCGGGTGTTCCAAACACATGAATGGACACCGTGATAAGCTCATCAATTTTGTTTCCAAGTTTATCGGAACAGTCCGATTCGGCAACGATCATTTTGCAGCTATTATGGGATATGGAGATCTTCAAATGGGGAATATTCTTATTTCACGTGTCTACTACGTTGAAGGACTTGGTCATAATCTATTCTCCGTTGGGCAATTTTGTGATTCGGATCTCGAAGTAGCTTTCAGGAAACACACTTGTTTTGTACGGAACTTGGAAGGTGTTGATCTACTATCGGGTTCTCGTGGTTCTAATCTTTATACAATCTCAATGGCGGATATGATGAAGTCTTCTCCAATTTGTCTACTCTCCAAAGCCTCAAAGATGAAATCTTGGTTATGGCACCGTCGTCTCTCTCACTTAAACTTCGGTACCATCAACAAGCTTGCTAAACAAGGTCTTGTCAAAGGGCTACCCAAGTTGAAGTATACTAAAGATCATTTGTGTTCGGCATGTCAAATGGGAAAAAGCAAGAAGGAATCTCATCCACATAAGCCAGAACCAAGTACAAATGAGAAACTTCAAATGCTGCATATGGATTTGTGTGGACCGATGCGGGTAGAAAGTATAAACAAGAAAAGATATATTCTTGTCATCGTTGATGATTATTCTCATTTTACTTGGGTGAAGTTTTTGAGAACGAAAGATGAAGCTCCAGAAATTATCATCAAAATTTTAAAGCAAGCTCAAGTCAGCCTTAATGCTACAGTAAGATATCTTCGTACCGACAACGGCACATAGTTTCTCAATCAGACACTACGAAATTATACGAAAGAAGTTGGAATTACTTATATGATCCACCGCATGCACTCCATAACAAAACGGTGTGGTTGAGAGGCATAACTATACATTGGTAGAGGCTGCAAGGACCATGCTTATTTTCTCCAAATCTCTGCTATTTTTATGGGCTGAAGCTGTAGCTACTGCATGTTATACTCAAAACTGCTCCCTTATCCACACCCGTTACAATAAGACTCCATATGAACTGCTCAGAGATCGCAAACCTGAACTCAAGTATCTTTATGTTTTTCGTGCTTTATGTTATCCAACAAGCGATTTTAAGGATCTTGGGAAATTACAGTAAAAAGCAGACATTGGAATCTTCATCGGTTATTCACCATCCAAAAAGGCTTACCGATCATATATATAGGAAACAATGAACGTATTATTTGATGAAAACTTATATATGGATTCTGAACAACTTGGTTCAGGACCCGATCTTCAAGGTTTGACTTCTGGAAAAATTAGTTCAGGAATCGTGCTAAACCAGGCTACGTCAACATCAGCTAAACCTCCTACAAAGAATGAATGGGATTTGCTGTTTCAACCCATGTTCGATGAATACTTCAAGAGACCAAGTGCTGCATCTAACCTCATTTCCGCTGTAACTCTACCTCCACCAAATACAGCTGGGGCGCCTTCTTCTTCTTCTACTTCTATAGACAAAGATGATTTATATCCAAGTACTTCACCAAACATTGAAGCAACAAACCCACCACTCAATTCTACAAATGTTGAAACAAATAAAGAAGTTGTAATGTTTGATAGTGACACCTTTACCAATCAATTTTCTCCTCTAGACACCAGCTCAGCTGAGTCATCTTCACGGATTATTGATACTTCAAACATGCACACTTTCCAACAACCTCCAATTTACACAAAAAGATGGACAAAAGATCATCCGTTAGTAACAATCGTCGGCGATCCATCAAAACCTGTTTCTACAAGACGTTAACTCTCAACCGATGCTTTATGGTGTTATTTCCATGCTTTTTTAGCTAAGAAAGAGCCGAAGAATTATAAAGAAGCAATGGAATAATCCTGCTGGATTGAAGTCATGCAAGAGGAAATCTATGAATTTAAGCGGCTTGAAGTATGGGAATTAGTACCAAGACCAGACAGAGCTATGATCATCAGTCTAAAGTGGATCTTTAAAGTGAAACTTGATGAATATGGTGGTGTTCTGAAGAATAAGGCTCGGTTAGTTACAAAAGGTTATCATCAGGAAGAGGGGATCGACTTTGAAGAATCGTTTGCACCTGTCGCTCGCATTGAAGCTATCAGAATATTATTAGCATATGCTATACACAAGAATGTGATAGTATTTTAGATGGATGTGAAGACGGCATTTCTGAATGGGATTCTGAAGGAAGAAGTGTACGGGAGTCAACCAAAAGGGTTTGTTAATCAAGAAAATTAGAATCATGTATTTTGGTTGAAGAAAGCACTTTATGGATTGAAACAAGCTCCTCGCGCATGGTACGACCTACTCTCCAAATTCCTCCTCAGCTAGAAATTTGTCAAAGGTGTAGTTGATCCGATGTTGTTTACTCCAAAGGAAGGAAATGATCTCATACTGGTACAAATCTATGTTGACGTCATAATTTTCGTTTCCACAATCCAATCTTTTGGAGAAAATTTGTAAAAATAATGAGCGAACATTTTAAGATGTCAATGATGGGACACATATCATTTTTTTGGGACTTCAAACTTTCTAAAGTCCCAGAGGCATCTTCATTAATCAATCTAAATACGCTCTTGAAATGCTCAAAAGTATGGTTTTGAAAAATGTAATGTTATTGATATCCCTATGGTAGGACAGTCAAAACTAGATGAGGATCTAAACGGGACTTCAGTTGACCCTACTTGTTATCGAGGAATGGTCGGATCCCTTATGTACCTCACAGCCAGTCACCCTGACCTAGTGTTTGACGTCTGCATGTGTGCCGGTACCAGGCAAAGCCTACCAAAAAGCACTTAACTGCGGTTAAACGGGTCATTTGGTACCTAAAAGGAACCATTAATATGGGTCTGTGGTATCCGAGGTTCACCGGTTTTAATCTAATAGCTTTTGCAGATGCTGACCATGCAGGTTGCCAAGACTCAAGGAAAAGTACATCGGGTAGTGCACAATTTTTAGGTGAAAAGCTAGTAAGTTGGTCGTCTAAGAAGCAAAAGTGTACTGCAATATCGACAACTGAAGCTGAATATATCTCCATGTCCGGTTCTGTGCACAAATCCTATGGATGTGGTCTCAGTTAACTGACTACGGATTTGATTTTAACAAGATTCCTTTCTACTCCGACTCCTAGAGCGCCATTGCCTTATCTTGCAACACTGTTCGCTACCACTTTATCAAATAGAAAGTTAAAAACGAGGTTGTTGAGCTTTATTTTGTTAAGACTGATTATTAGCTGGCGGATATCTTCACTAAAGCACTCGCAAGAGAATGCTTTGAATTCTGATCAAACGCCTTGGTATGCAAACCATCACACTAGAAGAGCTGAAACGTCTTGCAGAGTCAGACGAGGAGTAACTCGGTTTACTACTTCATGTATCATATGTAAGATAAATAGATTAGATTTTTCATTTTTCAAAAATTTTCAAAAACCAAATACAAAAATATAAAATTTCAAAAACAAAATATAAAATCAGAAAATTTTCAAAAACCATAAAAAATCTTCTTGACATGTCTTTTGAAATCGATAATATCTACTACCTTAGAAATGTCATTCAATAATGACATGGGATTGTAGATAAAGTTCGACTGAAAGTTTATAACATTTTAAAATATGTCATCTCAAATTTTCTTATGGATTGTTATTAAATATCAGATAACAACCTGGTCCGTAAAGAAAAGGAAATTGTACGCTTTAGTACAGATATCCTTAACAACGAAAAGAGAAGTCTTTTCGGTCTTGAGTTTAAAGATTCAAAACATTGCAAGTTTTGAAACTCGAGAACATGACTTGTGTATATCTTGCTACACAACTTGCGCTTTCTAAAAAGGAAAATGTATGTCAAAAAGTGCATTTTGTCCTTAAAAGATTAATTTTCTTTATCTCGGGCAATTTTTCTCAAAATGTGTTTATCAAACATGCTCGAGTTAAACAATTTTTTTCAAAAATGTTGGATATAGAATAAGAATCAGTTTTGTCATTTAAATGGAAAAATATTTTCAAAACTTCAAAACGCTCGAACAAATTCAAGAAATCTTTAAATAAACTACGGTCTTTGTTCGAGGGGGAGAACGAGCTTTTGTGTGAAAATTTCCAAAAATGTTCAAAAATAATTCATCAGTATTAATTAAATTGGAAAAAACGATTCAGATATTTAAACGCTCAAACAAATTCTATAACTCTTTAAATAGAAAACAGGTATTTGTTTGAGGGGGAGAAATTATTTTCAGAAAATTAAAATTTTCAAAAACAACAAATTCTACAGCTCTTTAAATAGAAAACGGGTATTTGTTTGAGAGGGAGAGAAACTATTTTTCAGAAAATTAAAATTTTCAAAATAATTTCTGAAAATAATTATTGGAAAAGTGTTTAAGTTAATTAATTGGTCATCGTTTGAGGGGGAGTTAATGAGATTAACTCCGAGACTATGTTTGCAAAATAGGTTTAAAGTTAAGGGTATATAGTGTAACTTTCGTTTGTTAACTATCTTAAGGACCTAAAATGCTAACTAGTTTTATATTTAAGGTGTTAGGGGTAATGCTTAAATTTTAGGCTTAGTTTAATAGAGTTTAAAATCTCTAGGGACTAGTTTTGTGCAAAAATCGAATACCCCCTTTTTAATAAACCCCCAACCAACCATAACACACACAACACATTTTTACAAAAAATTTATCCCCTCTCTTTCTTCTCTTGTATGGATTGGCCAAAGACAAAGAAACCAAAAGAAACCATTTTTGATCAAAGGTAAAACACGAAAGTTATTCATAATTTTCCTCTAAACACTTTTGTAACAAGAATATTTTCATCTCATCACTAAATTTGAAAAATCAAAGTTTCTTGATTTAAGGTTCATAAAAAATAAAAGTTCTTAGATGTTAATTTTTCTTGAGGGGTTTTGTAGATAGTGATATTAATAGACTAGTGTTAGCTCGAATTTAAGTGAATCATTGGCTAAGTTGATCAAAAAGGGGTGTTTGTTGCGTTTTCCCAACCGAACCACCTAAAAGGGTGTGTTTATATTGATTGTTTGAATGTTTTATGTTGTGTTGTTAGCTTGTAATCACTAATCTTGCAAGTTGGTATCAAAAAGGTTTAATCTTTAAGCCTCAATATCAAAGACTAGAGATTTTTTGAAGGTGAAGACTAACTGTT
>BQNB010150940.1:0-15967 GCA_026074375.1 Tanacetum coccineum
CCCGTAAACTACGTTTTACTTATACAAGGCTCGGGAATATTTAATGACCATCACTTTAATAAATACACGGCTAACAAATCAAATGGTTCAACAAAAGTCGGTGTGACTTGTTGTTGTCGACGTCTACGGGATTGAGAACGAGTGCGCATGCACTAAATGAAGAAAATTTATACTAAAAAAAAAATTTGGTTTTTTTTTGGGTTTTTCAATAATCTATTCGCAATTTATTTTAACGGACAACGAGATAGGACAACTTCAACCAAATAATAGACTTACTTCACGGTAGCTCTTAAAAAGATAAACGCACAGGTGAGCGGAGGAGAAGGAAAGCACGGTACTTTTAAGAACCTTTCTCCTTTAGGGTCGTAGTTCCTCGGAACAACCCGCCTTATACCCACTTATTAGCTTGTTTAACTTTTCAAGGTGAGCCGTACCTCGTAAGTGACACAAATGACAAGTTTTTGAATCTTTTGTTTGGGAACTTATTTGTGGATAATACTTCAATGGAAAGTATTATATGTTGGTGTTCTTTTACCAACTTGGTGAATTTATTTATTATTTCTTTTTATGGACAAATTTTTTATCTTTTTGATTTTTCTTTTGTTTTTATATGATAATTATACTAATAAAAGAAAATGAAAAATATTTTTGTATTTTTTATATTTTAATAAAAATAGAAGAAATATTCACAAATTCAAACACAAATTGTCAAACGTTACGATAATCGTTTCACAGCCTCCCCGGCAGCGGCGCCAAAAATTGATCTCTAGTATACTATATATATAATAATACAAGGCAAATCCCAACCAATTGCCCTTGACCAAGGCAAAGAGTCAAAATTCACAAAGAGAATCAATATATATCCGGAAGTTTGATTTCCCGGGTCGTTAAGTCCCAACGAGGTGTGCAATGGAAAGTCGAATGACGAATTGATAATCGATGTTTGAATGGAACGAGGTTATGATTGGTTTTTCTATTGCTACTAATAAGAATGCAAAAATGATTAAGGAAAACCTAAAAACGATAACAGAAAAGTGAATTAAACCTAAAACGATAACGGGACCTTAAAAACGCGAGTTAAAAAACCTAAATTTTCAAATTTTAATCCTAAAATTAATTTTTTACTTTTAATGAGCTCTAAATTACTAAAAAGAAAGAATTAAAAAAAACAAGATCAAAAACGGAATTGGTTTGAGCTAAAAAACACGAAAACGTAAACGGGATTCAATCCCGTTCTTTAAAAAAACGAAAAGTTGCAAATTTAACCCTACAAATGAAATTCTATTTTTCCTAGGTCCTATATGATAAAAGAAAATTTAAAAAAAAGAATTATATTTTTTTGATTTTTATTTTATTTATTATGAATTTTTTAAGTTTTTAATCTAAATAAATTATAAAAAATACTAAACTAATTTATAAAATTCTATAAAAATTATATAAAATAGCTTAAGTGAAACAGAATTTATGAAAAATAAATTGGACGAACCGGCTTATTCCAATAAGCTGGAAATAAGCAAAAAGGGCTTATAAGGCAAACGGGCTAAAAAGCCCTTAAATACCTAACCACTTGGGACTATAACGAAAACGTCCCAAGGGCGCAGCGGTAGTGTGTGTGTTATGAAAGGTTGAGGGTGTTGAGGTCTCAGGTTCGATCCATGCTCACTTGAGACTTTCACCTTCCCTTTTTATTTTATTTTTCGAAACCCTTTTTTGTCACATAGTCCCTTAAATACGTGTAAAAAGCACTTTTAACAAAACACTTTTTATTTTTTATCCCACAAATAAGCCTCAAATTAAGCCCTCCAAAGCTGACAGTGCTTAAAAGCATATAAGGAAACAAGCAAATGGGGATAAACGACCCGGGAACATTCTATACTACTTCTCGGTTTCATTGATTGTGTTTTTAGACTATTCTTACTATATATTTTTTATATTTTATTATATATTATATATATTTTAAGGTGTAGTTTAGCACCAATCACTATCTGATACAAAATTATATATGTAAAACAAACAAACAGGCCACTTTTGGCTTATTTTTAAGCCACTAGACAGAAAATTATGGCTTTTTGGCTTACAAATCTTAAAAGCTTATCCAAAAATCTATATAAATCAATAATCAAAAAGCATTTTGAAGTAAAAATAAGCAGAGGAAAAGCTACTAGAAAAAGCTAGTTTAAACTTTTGGATTTTAAGTTTAACTAAAACTGTCTAAGATTTTTACACAAATTTAAGCAATATTAAGAAAGTAAAACAGACAGAAAAGCCCAAATAAGCAAATAAGCCAAAAGGCTCAAACTGTAGGCCAAAAAGCCTTGAGAACCACTTTTGGGGCTTGTTTTTAATCCCTTAGAGTGAGTCTTAATGACTGAGCTTGAACAAGCTTAAAGCTCAGCCTAAGAGCTTTCTAAAAATGCTTTAGAAAAGGATTTTGGAACACAATTAAGCTAGAAAAAAGGCTTTTGAAATTTGCTATTTGCACCAGGGGAGCCTTTTTGGTGGTTTGGCAGACTCAAAGGGCTAATTGCAGCCCTTGTGACAAGGCCCTAATGAGCTTGTGCTCCAAGATTCATAAGCTAAAAACATGTTTTACCCACTGAAATTTAAGAATCAAAAAGCTAGTTTTTAAACTTTGAAAACTTGACTCAAAATGTTGACAGATTTTTGACTAAAATAAGTAAACTACAAAGGCACTTTATCTACTCTACTTAGACACCAAATTAGACACAAAATCAGACTCAAAAGCCAAAACAATCAAGCTTAACCAATTAAACCCTTTGAATCAAATATGTTACCACCGATTCAAAGGGGTGTTTATAAAAACCTTAAAATCAACTTAGACTCCCTGAAAACTTGTCAAAATTAACTTATACTAGCTAAAAAAGGTTGTACAATCTGGCCAAAATGACCCAAAGGGTTTTGACACCAAAATGACCCACTTTGGGTCTTAACCCAAACACCCCTTTAAGAAAGTGAAAACCATTTTAAGACTGATTTGAACAGATTCAAGCCAAGGTTCTTAAAAACAAATGATCATATCAACATATTAAGCATTATTGAGCATTTTCCAGCAGAGATTAAGCACTTAAATAAGCTGAATAAGCAAATGACAGATTTAACTAAAAATGACAGATTAAAAGAACAAGCATGAATAATTGATACAAAAACTTAAACTAAAGACAATTAAGCATACATTAACACTAATAAGCAAGTAAAGACAGAAATAAGCAAGAATAAGCAATGCTACAGTTAATAAGCCAGAAATTGGAAAAATGAGTCTTACAATACCCTTGCTCAAAACAGGGCAGATTAAGCAATCTACAAGCTCTAGCTTGTCAAAAGACAAGCTAGTAGGTCTATAAGCTCTTCCATTATAAGCTTATCTTCCATAACTTAGCTGTGGTAATTGAGGGGAGAGCTTATTTTTGTGATTTCTTAGAATTCTTAACACATTTTTTAAGGTTTTCTGAAAACAAGTTATACAAGTTAACAATGAGCTTAAATGAGCTTAAACAAGGCTTTTAGAACATGAAACTTAAAGACAAGCTTTTAACTTAAAATACCTCAAACTTTGATTACTTAGAAAAACATTACAATACTGAAAATTAAAAGGTTTAAAGTAAATAAAACTGAAAGAAACTTGAAAATTAGATGATTGAAAAGTAAAATGAGTGATGCCTTTGAAGGCTTACAATACGTCCTATTTATACTCAGCTAGAGAGCATTCTAGGTCTTCTCTTCATCTCTTTCTTGTGCTTTCTTTGTGAGAGAGAACTGAGTTGTGCTTGTTTTGTGAGAGGCTTAAAGCTTCAATCTTGGCCATTGATATCCCTTGTGCTTCTTTGATTAAATTGCCGACGTTGGATTAACTTGAAAAGAGTGGGATTGCCAACATGGCAAGGTAACATGTGACTAGGGTTTTAGTGGGGAGGGGGTGAGGGTTTTACCCATTGAAGTTTTTGGGAGTTGTAGGGTAAAAGTGGGGAAGACAACCCGTGAATATGTCCTGGGTTTCTTTTGGCGGGAAATTTGGTTGGGGGAATATCAGGGGTGGGTTTGGTGACTTGACAACTTTGGCCCCTCAACCATATATATTTTATTGCACCCTTAGTCCTTGTGGTGTAAAGTTTTTTTGAAGATTTGGCATAAACAACCCTTTATTGTTATAAGGGTTATTACACCGTAAGTCCTTTGTGGCATAAACTTTGTAGAATTGGCGAAAACAGCCCCTCCAAGTTATAAGTAGTCTTGCAAGACAAGTCCTTGTGATGTATAACTTTAAGGGCTTGGCAGACTTAGCCCTTGAAGTTATTAATACCATTTTTGCACTTTAAGTCCTTGGAATTCAAGTTTGATAACTTGATAACTTTAGCCCCTGAAGTTGTATTTTCTTTGACTTTGACTTGACTTTACTTTGTCGGGGTTGACTTTGGCTTTGACTTTGGCTTCTTTTCACGCTCTTTTCATTCTGGTGCTCGGTTTTGTCGTTTTTAGCTTTGTTTTTTTCTTTTTCTTGAATATCCATTTCTTGCACAATACAAATGCAAATCATACAAATACAATGTAATTTTGGTACATTTTTAGTCATTTAAGTCCGTTTTTAATGGAAAATGGTATGTGTAATTAAGCACATACCAAAATCCCCCATACTAAGATATTGTCGTGTCCTCACGCAATGTTATGAAGTAAACACTTAAGAAAACCAAGAATCTCAATCCCCCTCGACTAATAACCTTGAAAAGTAGCTAAGTGTTCGTCAAGGGGAACTAAAGAATCAATAGCTTCGACAAGTCCCGTTTTCACCATTTTTATATTTACACTAACTATCCCTAATATTTTTGTATTTTTCTTTTTCTCAACTTAACTAACATGTTTGACTTCTTTTATTTTATCAACACTGGGATCATAGAATGAGAAGCGCCCATAGAATAATCTATGGATGTTCGAATGGATAAATTTATCATCCCCGATTTTTCACTAGTCCCAAGCTAAGCGTAAAAACGAAATCACCGCTGAGCACAAGTAAAGATGCTAACACTACTTATAACTATGACTTGTCAACTTTCCGCTCCCAACAATTATTCAATTAGAGTGATTGTGCTTAATTTTAAGTTAACTTTAGATCGACAATTTTAGAAAGTAGTATAGTTTATGTGCATAACGATATTTCTAAAGAAACCTGGGGAAAAGACTAGATCACCCACCAACCAGCATATTCTTGATAGATCCCAGCCGAGTTCGACTTAGGTTATCAGGTTGAGACCCCACAGGAGAATGTTCGCAATGTAATAGCGGGATACTCCACCCTTTTAGGCCGAATTTCTTAGATTTACCGCTAAATAAACAATACTACTCAAAGCACGCAAACATCAAAAATTTAATGATCTCATTGGTGCGATTATTCCTAGAAATAATCTACCAACGGCAACCAACAACTTTTGAAGTCTTAAAGCAAGTTATTCTTAGTTCAAAATTATACTTGAGTTTAGAAAAAGAAATCTTAACCATTAAATTATCCTTATTAGTCATTTATTGCTATATACTATACTACCGTCATCATTTACATGACTACAACATCGGCCACGCCTCCGACAAGATGTAGTGACTTAGTCTGACGACGGTTTCTTATTGATAACACCTACAGATTTATTATCTCACTATGGGCCTTGTTTTGAAGACTGCAACATCGGTTGTGAGCCGGCAAGATGCAGTAAACCTTTATCAGCCCACAGTTTATATTTATTTTTTTTTCATTTTTTCATCATTTTTCATTATTTTTTTTTTTTTTTGCAACATATTTTCCGTAATAGAGAAAATTTCGTTTTAGAAACTCAAGTATAAAGCTGAACTAAGATGAATATTTTCGTTTCCGAAAGAGCTTCTTTTTAGAAAATTAACACTTTTATTATCAGGTTAAGACTTCTGAAGAGAAGAAAAGCACAATATACACTTATATCTTTAAGGGGATTTCCAAGATAAAACGTGTTGTTAGGGACAATCGGAAGCGTGTCGTAAATTAACAGCTAATATCGATGATTGTTTCTTCTGCTCGTTGAAAGTGAAAGAGATCGGCCGAAGAAGAGGTGTGGAGGTCCCGATCGCTGAAGGAGTATATTCTTGTTCGCGACGTGAGGCTATGTCTATATTCTTGCGTTATCACGTAGGTGAATTTGATTATTTCTGATTGCGGTGATATTAGAGTGAAGACAACAGCATAGTGCAGTCACTAACAGCATAACACTGAGAAGAATGGTGCGAGGACAGTACTTAACTGTGGATCATGTAGGTTGCGAGAATTCACACTATCCTACGATATATGAGATGACATATAGCTTTATACAGAATTTGACATGGTAACTGAGCACACACACAGTGTACATCATTGGTGAGTTTAGCTATGACAAACTGACGTTGTAATAGAGAAACATATTGATTGCACTTATATACTTGGTGTCTTTTTTATAGAGGACTCAGTTTGGTTAGAGTGGATGATTGTGAATATGGTATTGCAGATAGGAAGGGTGATGTAGATGTGGGTGTGTTTCTAGATACGAGTATGACGTTTGGCGTCTTGGGTGAGCGCTACTGTGTGTGGCTTGGCGAGGGTGCTCGAATGCGAGCTGATAGATTGAGATTGGTGCGCGGCCCGTAGTATAGCTGAAGACTGGAAACATGTCCTCGATGGATTTGTGGTCAAATTGTGGTAAGCGCTTACGGGTAAAAGAAAGTGTTGCTGAGAGCCTTTAGTAGATGTGTGTTGTCATAAGATAATTAACGTTAGTCCGAGTTTGAGAATTGTTGACGGGTATGGTCCCGAAGGTAGATGAAGGTTGCGTTGAGGGGAGTGTGACAGAAGGCGTGCGTTATGGGTGGTTGTTAGTATGGTTTGAGGAGGCGTCTTGATCATGTGATGTCGTTCGCAATGTACATGAGTGAACGGCGAGGAGACAAGGGAAACTGGGAGGCGACTAACGGAGCAAGAGGAGAGAACTGAGCACAAAAGCACGGTGTAATGGGAAAATGTAGGTGGGTTGGGGCGCCTCGCTCACACAAAAACACTTTTTTACTACTGAGCTGAGTGAAGGCAGATGAGGTCCTCCCACGCAAGCCTGTTTAACGTCCTATGCGGGACCCTGTCCGTGCGGAATTTATTGGGGAGACATGTGTTGGATAAGCGACTGGAGATCCACAAACCTGCGGTGGGGTATTTCCCACTCTCGCGAGTAATGCGATACACGATGATGACCATTAACTTGAGAATTTGGCTCGGAGTTTTGGGATAGAACTCGGACATTGCCATATGGAGAAACTGGTTACAAGGTGAATGTTCCACTCCACGGTGGGAGGCCTTAAACTTGCCGGGATGACACTATCTTTAATCTTAGAGTTAGAGAGAGGAGGACAGTCGGATGCACCGGGATGCGATGGAAAACGCGATTTTTTGATCTTTGAGTCATGGAGTTCTCATTGTTTCTCTTTATAGATCAAAGGTATTCTGTAAAGGGCAGAATCACGAAGTTTGCATTAAAGTTCGTTTATCTGAACTATCCGAGATCACCCGAGGTTCTTAGAATTCAATTTGTATGCTTAAGGCCTAGTGTAAGCTTTGTCTCCAAGGCTCTTTCGTAGAATGACATGCCTTTCCATATACAACTTGTACAGGAGTGCACCCGAATGGGTGTTTAGTTAAGCTGTACTGAAGGCCCATAGAGCGTCATCTATTTGTCCGACCAGAGGCCACGGTTTTTGCCCTACGGTCCTATTCAAAATCCTTTCAAACCACGATTGGATACCTCAACTTTCCAACTTGTTTGTTGGATGATACGCGTGAGGGACATGCTTGACTCCCGTATTTAAGCATGACTTTTGAAAATTGGTCATGAGGGCAAAAATGGTTACCGCGATCAACTTATGATTGCACGAGGGCACCAAATCTGAAAGAGAGATTTAAGAAATTTTTGCAAACAACTCGGGCATCATTGTGGGGAGCACTTTCGCTTCAACCCATTTGAAAAGTAAATCGAGAGCCAAAGCGCGGAGTATATACTTTGTTCCCTCTTTGAAAATGGAAACGCCCCATAAGAAACGGGAATGCCCCAAATGTCAAAGATTTCGCAAACTTGGATAGAGTTTTGTGGCATCTCATCACGTTGCGAAATTTTGCCTTGACGTTGGACAAATGTCAACATCAGGGTGACAAAGTCATGGGCCATCCTTTGTAGATCGTGGCAATAAAATCCTGAATCTAAGACCTTTTTAGCGGTGTAATTGGCACCGTAGTGTCCCCCGGTGGGTCCACTGTGGCAAGCTTTAAGAATGTCAAAAGCTTCTTTGCCGTGCACACACCGCCGGATCACTTTCTTTTCTGCTGAGACGACATTCCTTTGATCACATATCTTAAACAAGAAGGGGTCATCCCAAAAGTAGTGTTTGACGTCTTTGAAAAACTTTCTTTTCTGCTGAGACGACATTCCTTTGATCACAAAATTCCCCGCATGGTAGTTTGCAAAATCGGCAAACCATGGGGCATTATTATCACCACGAAAGGTAACCATCCTAAGTGTCTCGAGAGGAAATGTTTTCGTAATTTCTTTTTTCTCGAGCTCGCTTTGATGGGGATTTTCAAGTCTGGAAAGGTGGTCTGCGGCGAGATTTTTTGCTCCTTTTTTATCACGGATAACGACGTCAAATTCTTGGAGCAGAAAAATCCACCGGAGCAATCTTGGCTTAGCATCCTGCTTAGCAAGCAAGTACTTGAGAGCCGAATGGTCCGTATACACTATGCTTTTGGATAAGACAAGATATGGCCGGAATTTCTCGAAAGCATACACTACGACAAGTAATTCTTTTTCCGTTGTAGTGAAATGTGCTTGAGCCTCGGTCATAGTTTTGCTTGCATAGTGTATCGGCTGGAAGTGCTTGGTCTTACGTTGCCCTAGGACTGCCCCAACAGCAAAATCACTTGCATCACACATGATTTCAAAGGGCAAGTCCCAATCAGGAGCAACTAGGATTGGAGCCTGGGTTAACTTCATCTTAAGGGTTTCAAATGCTTCGATGCATTCCTTCGAGAAGATAAACTGAGTTTCTTTTTCAAAGAGGTGGGTCATAGGCCGGGCGATTTTGGAAAAATCCTGAATAAATGGCAGGTAGAATCCGGCGTGACTGAGAAAACTGCGAATACCCTTTACGGTAGTGGGATGAGGCAATTTTGCGATGACATCAACTTTTGATTTATCAACCTCAATCCCGGACTTAGAAATCTTATGGCCATGGACTATGCCTTTCTTGACCATAAAGTGGCACTTTTCCTAATTTAGCACAAGATTGGTGTCTTCACATCTTTAGAGCATTTTGTCTAAATGGGAAAGGCAAGAGGAGAAAGAATCACCGAAAACCGAGAAATCATCCATGAAGACTTCCATGGTTTTCTCAATCATATCGTGGAAGATTGTCAAACCAAAACACCTTTGGGAAGCGTGCATGGGGTGCATTACATAACCCAAAAGGCATGCGACGATAGACAAATGTCCCGTAAGGGCAGGTGAAGGTAGTCTTTTCTTGATCAAGTGGGTCAATTGGGATCTGAAAGTAGCCGGAGAATCCGTCCAAAAAGCAATAGTACTCATTTCCGCTAAATCTTTCTAGGACAATCTATCCATAAATGGCACAGGAAAAATGGGTCTTTACATTCATCAGTGGAGTTTTCGGTAATCGATGCAAACTCGCCATCCCGTGACCAACCTAGTGGGTATTAATTCATTTTCATCATTTTTCACCACGGTTATGCCTCCCTTCTTAGGGACACTGATTTGAAAGTTTTATATACCCAAAATATATATACTAATATAACTTTAAGAGTAATTAAGAAAATTACCAAGTTACCCTTAATAAAGTTCACTCTCAAAAATATATATAATATAATATATAATACGTATATTAAACCGGAAAGTAGATCACCCGGTCGTTTCCCAAACACTAGTGAAATTGGAAACCCAACGTTATTAGTTCGGATTCTTATGTTGAAATGAGCAAATGGATTGATTTGTGATTAACTCAAGCAAAGCAATTAAAATGGACAAATAAAAAAAAATAAATTAAACATTAAATCTAATTACATGAAACAATAAAAACACGACAAATAAAACGTAAACAAATTATAATTCCCTAAAAAGTAAACTACAATTCATACACCTAATATAGGATTAAAAAAAATTTTAGAAAAATGAAAAATACTATTTATGGCTTTATAAAATAAAAGATAATGATTAGTTGTGGTTGTTCTAAAAATTAAACTACTTAAAAACTAAAAAAACAATAAAAATTAAATCCCTAAAAATTTAGAAAAATTACAATAAATAAAGAAAGTTGAGAAATTTGTGATAAAAATAAAAGCCTAATTATTACTTTTTTGTTAAAGTTTAATTAAACTAATTAAAACCTAACCCTAACTATTAATTAAAACTTAATAAACTAATTAAAAACTAACTTAGGGACTAACTGTGAAAAAGACTTAAGGACTAACGGGCTAAAACATTTAACGGGCAAGGATTAACTGGAAAACAACTAAAACAGAAAAATTACAGGAATGGTCCCTGAGGACTTACCCCGACAACAAACTAAGTCCAATTATAAGCTTAAATTCTAAAAGTGCTTATCACTAAAAACTTAAAAGAGCAAAGTTGTAAAGGAAGCTAGGGAGAACAACTTTAACAAAAGCACTATGGTCTGAAACTCAAAGATAAGCTCTAAAAGAGCTTCTCAATAAGCTGTTACAGAAACTAGGGGTTTGGGCTATGTTTTACCAAAACAGCTATAAAAAGCTCAAATTAAGCTTAATGTGAAAAAGGAAAAGAGTTCTAGGAAGCTTATGAAATGCTTTATCTATGAATGCAAAGAAATCTAAGCTAGAAGTACTTTTAAACAACTAAAATTGAGCATGAACTAAGCAAACTCAGTAAATAAGCAAGATAGCACAAAATCCAAATGAGCTTAAAAGCTTAAAAAGCTAAACTAGACTCTAAAACTTTAAGGACTTATTAAACTACTTATAATCTATCTAATTAAGCTATAAACTCTAGGCCCATAAGCTAAATTAACAAATTAAAACCTTAAAATTCCTAAGTACTGTTTTTGGCTTTTTAACTTTTGAAAGACTTTTGACAGCAAAAATAAGCTATGTAAATAAGCTAGAAAATGAAATTTAAGTCCTAACCTGTATTAAGCCATAACTAAACTTTAAAATGCTAAAAGATGAGCTATTAAATCCTATAATTACTGGCTTAAATTGAGATTTGAATATCAGCAGTACTAACTAACTTAGTACTGCTGATGCAGAATTCCTTTTTTTAAACAGCTGAAATGGCTAAGAAAATAAGCAGCAAAATGAAAACTAAATCCTAAACTATATCAAGCTATATCTAGATTACTTCTAACTTGAATTTAAAAACCTAAATCCTACTTTTACTCAACTAAAAAATTAAGCCAAAGGTAGCAGTACTAACTTTTTAGTTAGTACTGGTAGTGTAAAGTATCAGCAGTACTAACTTTTTGTTAGTACTGGTGCCCTTTGCACAAATGTAAACCAAGAGTGCAGGTTTCCTAAGGGAAATCCTGCACTAAGACACACTCAAATTGAGTGTATAAACAAAGTTCAAACAAGATCTAGCCCTTGGAGGCTTAGATCAACAATTGCACAAGTGAAATTCAAAAGAAAGTTCCCCTGGTGCTAGAATCAACATAATAAACCATAACTTTTTCAATTTCACAATCTAACTTATAAAAACTCTTTGCCTAATGATTTTAAATGAAATCTAAGCTGACTTAAACAATTTCAAAAACTCACTTTGACTTTGGGAGGTCAAAATAGCTTAAACCAAACACCACTTTAAGACTAAGCCATTTATGATTAAGCTACTAAGTTTGAAATCCAATAAACAAGTGCTTAATACCAGACAATTAACAGATTAAAATTACTTTAATAAGCATGACTTAACATCTAAATAAGCAATAATCTAAGACTTAAGCTACTTTACTATATTTTTGGTTTTTTTAGAGGTTTTTATGACAAATATATGAAAATCAAAGATCTAAACTATCAAAAGCAAAACAGATGAACATCTAGGATTATTAAGCTAATTCTAAACACAAATAAGCACTAATAAGCAACTTTAATAAGCTATTAAGCAGATCTACACTATTAGGCTAAAATTAAGCTAGAAATGAAATTATGAAAAGTAAATGAAAACTTACTTGAACCTTTAGCTAAACAAAAGGTTCCCAATAGGGCAGCTACAAGCTCCCTAGCTTATTAATAAACTAGGGTATAAGTCCTTGGGATCTCTTCCAAGTTAAGATCCCCTTCCAAAAGCTCTAATCTAATAAAATCCATGTAAGATTAAACTGATTTAAGGTTTAGATAAGATTAATACTGAATTCAACAAGCTCTATTTCAGCTTATAAGATTGAAAAAGAGCTTTAAATGAGCTTAGAAATTATTTTAGACAATTTGGCGTAATTAAGACGAGCTTATAAAAAAGATACTTGGGGAGAGATTTAGGAAAGAAAATAACTGAATTCATTAATAAAAAACTTGCTTACAATACTTTTAAAGGAAAATTACAAGATTAAAACATTATTAAGCTAAGAATTAAAATTTAAGCTACACTAATTAAAAACTACGACTAGATCTAGATGGTGTGTGTGTGAGAAGTGAGGCTCTATTTATAGCCTGCCTTGGATCCTTCTAGCCTCTTGCCTTGCTCTCCAATCCTTTTAATCCTGGCCAATCATTTCTTCAATCATTGCCAAATGATTTTGAGCCGTTTGATCATTTTGAGTGTATCTAAGGATCGCCAGCGTGTCATTCCCTTGATGTGACAGTGTGTTAGTTGTGTGAGTGATCCAAGAGCAAATCCCACTTAACTTTGTGCTTTTATGGCTCTGACGTGTCCTTAGAACTTGAGTGACCAATGATTTCCTCTTGATTAGACTAATTTGTCCTTGCCATTGTGTTTAGGAGCTCATGAATTGACTAACGCACCCTTTAATTCTTATTTGCCCTTTGTTTTACCTTAGATGGTGAAACGGGGAAGAAAGGTGAATAGTAACACCTTTCGCGCCCCTTTTTTTGACAGTTAAAACTGTTGGACTTTGGTGAGTTTGCACATTTGGTCCTTCTCTTTCTTTCCTCTTTTTCTAGTTATAAAACAGTTTGGGAATTTGCAATTTTGGCCCTTGTGTTTTATAATAAAAGGAAATGGGCTTTGTTGACTTTTGTTGACCAATGATTGGCTTTTCTTTGACTGGATTTGACTGAGGCTTGACTTTTCGGGCTTCGGCTTTGTACTCTTCTGATTCTCGTGTCCGTGCTTGCTTGCTTTTGATTGTTTTCTTGTGATTTTTGATTTATCCGTACCTGCACACACAAAACACAAATACAAGCATATTTTTGCCATTTTTGGTCTGTTTTGGGTTTAATTGGGTTATTTTAGGCATAAATGGATATGTGTATTCTACACTTATCAAAATTCCCCAAACTAAACCTTTGAAAAGTAGCAAAGATTTTTGTTGAGAGAGATAAGAGATCACAAGTTATAAAACACCCGATTTCCCATTTTCTAAGATTTTTTTCTTTTTATGATTTTTCTTGATAATTAACTACCTAACTACAATTTATTTTTGTGTTGACATAATGTATTGTTTTCATTACCTCATTGGTAACTTTTAGGATCATAGAACAAAAAGCACAATTAAGTGTCTAAAAGATAACTTCATCATTCCCGATTTTTCACTTTTCCCATGCTAAGCTTAAAAATAAGATCACCGTTAATTACGAACTAAGTCTGTAGCGTTACCGTGCCACCTTCAACGGGGAATTTTAACATTTCGTGTGCTGTTGATGGTACGGCGTGGATTTTCCTTATGCCCGGCCTGCCTATTATTGCATTGTGTTAGGATGGTGACCTGATAACCATGAAGTTCATCCATGCGGAAGTGGAGTGTACTTACATCAACCTATTTGCTAGCAGGCTATCTGGGCCTATGCCAAATGGTCTCTCCACTGAATCCGATAAGGTGAGTGGTGGCCGGAACCATTTGATCCCTTATCTCTTTGTGGAGTTTTATGAAGCATGTTCATACAAGACTTCCGAGGATGCTCCGCCGTCAACATATATCCTATGCATAAAATGCCTGCCCATTTTAGCTTCGATGATCATTGGGCCCTCCGTCCCGTCTTCTTCCCCCAGAGGTGGAAAAGACATTGCCGTCTCCACGGAGAGAAGCTTTGGGTATTCCCTGGCTTGGCCTCTCTTTCCACATGGTTGGATTCATCAGTATGAGTCAGTGGTTTATCCTTTCCGAGCGCTTCATTTTTCGTGTGCTTTGGCTTGTCGTTCTGTTTTAATTTCCTCGATGAATTGCGACAATTTTCAGCCTTGATCATTTATTATTGCTTTCGCAGCTGCATGCATTCGTTCGTGCTGTGTCCCTATCTGAATGAAATTTAGCTGTATTTGTTCGGATCCCTTTTTTCAAAGAGTTACCTTTGGGGTGGGTGCTTGAACTTGGGCTCGGGTTCAGATTCAGACACAATTCTTACATGAGTAGCATGAACTTCTCTTGCAACAGCTTCTTCTTTAGCTTTAGTTAAGCTGATAGATTTACCCAATTCCAAAGCTAAGTCTGGTTTAGGGACGATGTTGTTATGCATGAGTGATCTCTAAGGCCTTCCGAAAAAGATCAGCACTCAGAGTAACCCATTTTTCATCAAGTTTGAAAGCTATAAACCCCAGTCTTTGCATCATGAGTCAGAGTATTCCAGAACAGCTGAATGTAGATAGAAGGGAATTTGCTGATGCAGTGAATGCCCTAACGAAGTTTGTGTTCTTGAAATATCAACTGAAATGTGGAAGATAAGATTCTTCTACAACTTCTGTAGATCTTTTTTCTTAACTAATTAACTTCTTAAGTTTACTTAATTAAAGCAGCTTATAAATAAGCTGTATTAAGAGCTTTTTGAGCACAAAACAACATAATTAAGAAGCTTAACACTTGGAATTGTAAATTGACTTAAAACCTCAAATTTGCATTAAAACTTGAAAGTGTTACAAAGCTGAAAGTAAAAGCTGTAAATGACTTTAAAAACTAAAAATAAGCTAAGTTATATTAAAAATTAAGCTAAGATATATTAAAAATTAAGCTAAGATATATTAAAAATTAAGCTAAGATGCCTTAAAGGCTTACAAAAGGCTCTATTTATAGCCGAAGTCTTCTCTTCTTGGTCTTCTCACCTGTGCTTCTTTTGTGAGAGCTTCATAAGGTGTGCTTGTTGTGTGAGGTGATTCTAAAACAAATCCCAGCCTTCAATTTCTTTTGGAGTCAATCTAGCCATCGAAATTACTTGAAAATGGTGAAGGATTGCCAACATGGCAATTATAAAGCTGGGGGGAGATAGTGGAGGAGGGGGGAAGGTTTTATCCTCTGAATTTTTTCATGGTTGCAGGATAAAAGGGGAGAAGAGAACCCATGATTGGTTCTTGGGTTCTGTTGGGCGGGAAAGATGGTTTTGGGTAAGTTGGCAGCTTTGGCCCCTCAAGTTATACTTCACCCAATTTGTAATTTCAGCCCTTGTCTTGTTATTCTAGTAATACAACTTGAGGTTTGGCAATTTTAGTCCCTCAAGTTGTATTTTCTTCACTTGGTTGACTTTTGACTTTGTCGGGGTTGGCTTTCTGACTTTGACTGACTTTGGCTTCGATTTGACTTTGTCTTTTCCATTCCGTGCTCGGTTTTATCGTTTTTGGCTTTGTTTTTCGTCCTTTTGTGTGATATTCGTTTCCTGCACAACACAAATGCAAAACAAACATATATTTGGCAGTTTTTGTCTGTTTTTTGTCATTTAAGTTCGTTTTTAATGGAAAAAGGTATGTGTAATTAAGCACATACCAAAATCCCCCATACTAAG
>BQNB010150941.1:0-13107 GCA_026074375.1 Tanacetum coccineum
TGCAGCCTCGTTGGGACATACGACCCGGGAATATCTCTTCCGGAATCTTTTTATCATTGATTTGCCTAGTAGTATTATAATAGTATACTATCTGGCGAATCAGTCTTCTTTATCATGTCCAAAAAATTGCTTGTTTTGAACAAGATTAAGTAGACCATGCTTGATTTCAAAGTTGTTCGCAGTAATTTCGGGAACAACGATCGCATCCTCGTAACCCTCGGTGGGTGCCTCGAGCAATTGAGCCATAGTACGATTATCGTCCATCGTAACTATGGGAGGATTGTTATTTGGTTTCTCAAGATTGGTTGATTCAACAGAAGTTTGTCGGACTTGTTGTTGTCGACGTTTACGGGCTTGAGAACGAGTGCGCATGCACAAAATAGAAATTTAAAAAGAAAATTTACACTAATTTTTTTTGGTTTTTTTAGTGATTTATTCACAATTGATTTTAACGGACAATGAGATAAGACAACTTCAACCAAATAATCTACTTACTTCACGGTAGCTCTCAAAAAGATAAACGCACAGGTGAGCGGAGGAGTAGGAATAGCGCGAAGCTTATTTCTCCTTTTGGGTCGTAGTTCCTTGGAACAACCCTCCTTATACCCACTTTATAGTTTGTTTAACTTTTCAAGGTGAGCCGTACGTTGTAAGAGACACAAATGGCAAGTTTTTGAATCTTTTGTTCGATTTGGGAACCAACAAGTTCACCGGAAGTTATTATGATAATACCTCAATTGAGAATATTATATTTTGGTATTTTTACCAATTTGTGAATTTTATTTCTTTTTATGGACAATGTTTTTATATTTTTGGTTTTTTTTATATGATAATTATACTAGTAAAAGAAACTGAAAAATATTTTTGTACTTTTTATGTTTTTATAAAGAAAATATTCACACATTTAAACACAAATTGTCAATACGTAGCGATATTCTTTTTCAGCCTCCCCGGTAACGGCGCCAAAATTTGACTCACGTAAATTGGACTCCTTTTTATATACCAATGAATATTAATACACGACAAGGATCAGAATCCGCGAGACCAATTAAACCGGAAGCAGTATAGGGTGTCTCCGGGTCGTTATGTCCCAACGAGGCTAGAGATGGAAAATCGAAAGACGATTGATGAGTGGTGTTTAAATATGACAAGGAATGATTGGGCACTAATACTGATAAGCAAATGCACATAAAAAATGAGCAAAGAAAATAAGCTGGAATAAGAATAAAGCTAGGAATTGTAAAAACACTTAAAACTTTTATACTAAGACATAAATAAGCTCAAATAAGCTTAAGACAGATTAAATAAGCTAAGCTAACTCTAAATAAGCAAATTCAAAAAGCAATTAAGCTAAATTAAGCAAGAAAAACTCAGCAGTACTAACAACAGTACTAACAGTATTAACTACCAGTACTAACTTGGAGTTAGTACTGCCAGTCTTAAGTTAGTACTGTTAGCTTTAACTAAACACAATGAAACAAGAAATAAGCAAATAAGCTAAAACAGATATTCACCTAACCCTAATAAGCACTTAGTAATAAGAATAAGAAACTAGAATAAACCAAAATGGCAAATAAGCTAAAAAGCTACAAACTGATACACTATTGAAAATACTTTAAAAAGGAAAATAAGCTTAAATAAGCTTACTCCTAAAGACAGTAAAGGAAAATGGTTTAATCTACTCTAAAAAGCTAAGGAAATCTTAAATAAGCAGAAATAATAAGCTGATAAGCTAAAATGAACCACCAGTACTAACAGTTTTAACTAACAGTACTAACTTGGAGTTAGTACTGTTAGCTTTAAGTTAGTACTGCTAGTTTTAAAATCCCAAAAATGAACTAGCAGTACTAACTATGGGTTAGTACTGTTAGTTCAAAATACCCCTTAAAGTTTTCACAAATCATTTTTTTTTTTTATATTAAGTGATTTGGTTCCGTTAATTATTAAAAAACAGATTGTTATATAACAATAATCGAATACTTGTATAAAACAGTTTTAGTCAAGAATAAGCACGATTATGCAGTTTAACAGTACGTAGAGAAACAAGAAAAAGAAAATTTATCAACACCCTTGCTCAAAACAGGGCTAAACCAAGTATCTACAAGCTCTAGCTTGCATTTAAACAAGCTGTAGGGTTTTTTTTGTCCATAAGCCCATCAGAACTGGACTTATCATCCATAAAATAGCTGTGGGGTAGTTTGAGTGATTTTCTCTTTAATACTTAACTTTTTTTATTTACTTAATTAAAGCTGCTTTGTAACAACGCTGTGTGGAGAGTTTTTGAATACAAAACAACACAAATAGTAATCTTCACTCTTAGAATTGTAATATTGACTTAAAAACTTCAAAGTTGCATTAAAACTTGAAAGTGTTACAAAGCTGAAAGTAAAAGCTGTAAAAGAACTTTAAGAACTGATTAAGCTAGTGATACTTATAATTAAAACTAAACTAACTTAACACTAGATTAAACTCTTCAAATTTTACATAAAGACTCTATTTATAGTCGAAGTCTTCCATCTCTTGGACTAGCGATTATTCACTTGTGCTTCTTTTGTGAGAGCCAAAAACTAGTGTGCTTGTTGTGTGAGGTGTTTCTACATACAAATCCCAGCCTTCAATTTCTTTGTGCTCTTTGGAGTCAAATCTAGCATCGAAAAATACTTAGAATGGTGAGGGATGCCAACATGGCACTTATACAGCTGGGGGGGGAAGTGGTTTTGAATGTGATTGTTTTTCTAGGTCGTTGAGTGGTTTTGCAGGGTAGAGGGATATGGGACGACATAAGTTGTAACCTGGGTTTTTGTTGGGGCGGGAGGGGGAAGGAAAAGGAAGGTCTTTTGGGTAAGTTAAGGCAGTTTTGTCCCATCAAGTTATATAACTTGAATGCAATTCTTTGCCCGGTGTTTGCACTTTGGACCCTTGTCTTTTTCTTTTGTAATTTACAACTTGAGGGTTTTGCAGTTTTAGTCCTCAAGTTGTATTTTCTGAATGTGGCTGACTTTGGAATGACTTTGTCTTTTCATCCCTTGCTTAGTTTGGTTTGTTTTTGGCTTTCTTTTTGAAAATCCGTTCCTGCATAATTCAAAAGCAAAAATACAAAATACAAGGGTATCTTGTACGCTTTTAGTTTTTAAGTCCGTTTTTATGGAAAATGGTATGTGTAATTTTGCACATACCAAAGTTGCCTCCCATACTAAGTATTGCCGTGGCCTCAACGCATTGTTTCATGAAGTAAACACTCAAGAACCATAGGAATCTTAATCCCCTCGACTAATTACCTCGAAATAGTAGACTGAAGTGTTCGTTCAAGGGGAACTAAAGAATCAATAGCTTCGACAGTCAAGTCCTGTTTTCCACCGATTTTTTTTTTAGTACACGAACCTATCCTCCTGATATTTTGATTTGTTTCCTTTCTTTGTTCTTTTCCTTAATAAATCCAGATTGATTCCTTTATTTTATCAACATTGGGATAATAGATGAGAAGCGCCCATAGAATAATCTACGGATGTCTGACAGATATATTCTTCGTCCCCGATTTTTCATAGTTCCAAACCATGCAAGTAAACAAGATCATTGTCAATATAAGTACTAAAGGTTAAGCACTCATACTTATGACTTGTGAGTTGTGTCACTCAACATGGATGATATGATTTTAATGTGTGTACTCATGTCAAGCCATAACATAGATATACTTATTTCCATGAGTCAGTAATTCAAAAATTGTTAGGATTCTGCGTACTAGATAGATCTCTAGCCTTTATGGTTGATCAGTACTTATGTAATCACAAGCAAGATACGTGAGAGACTCTAGCAAACGTTTTAGGCTTGGGAGGAAAACCTAAAATTCAAAAAGTAGAACAACTCTTATGACACGTCCTCTATGGATCTTTTATTGATAATAAATTGTTTTTCTAATTTCCATCGTGCCAAACCCTAATGCTAAGGTTTCTTTTATAGGAAGAAATCCCTAAATTGTGTCACAAGAAAAAACTAAATTCACGTAAGAGAATATAATCAATCTCTTCCTATTTATCGTCTTCCTTATATTCGCATGAGATAATACTAGAATATAACATATAATTCCTTAATTACATTAATTACGTCTATAAATAACAATCGCTAGATTCTATCGTGTCAGCAAAAACGAGAACATGACAGCAGAAAAACCTAATCACCGGATGCTACTTGATCTGAGCCGGACATTATTCAGAGATGCTACATGAACTGTAAGTAAAAAAAAAAAAAAAAACCTAGGAACGACTTTAATGCTATCAGCAGGTAAGAAACGAACAATCTCTCTAACAGCAAGGAACGAACTTAGTCGTTTTTTTTTTTTGGTCTCAACAATCCTCCCACTAACTTGGTTTTGACTCTGTTAATTTCAGAAGTTTTCTAGATAGATTTCTCGAAGCCGAGGATTGAGTGTTAGCAGGAAGGAACATAAGTAAGCGCTAGCATAATACCAAGCAGCGGTGAAATAGAGAGGCCACAGCAGCATCAAAAGAACCGCGATGAACGCTCGAATATGAACAGCAGAATCAATGAGGCAGCAAAATCTTTGAATCGCAACTTGCAGGTCTATGCATAGCACAACAACATGACAGAAGTATGTATATCAAATCATAAAAATTGCAGTCTATTCTCATCACGTCCAGGTGTGTTAACTCCTGTGTGAGGTGAATCATTGAAAATGTAAATAGATTTGATGTCTCTTTACCTAGTTAGACGTACTCTGGGAGTAGTCAGTTCTTTGGCCACCAGTAAGGTGTTGTCCTGGTCACTGGAGAACCATTTCAACTCTAGTACATGAAATTTGGTAGAGTTGATATCCCATATGAGTTTGTGGGCCAAACCAGTACAGCATTCAACGGATTTGATATGCCTTTACTGTCGTCGTATTGCTCAGGGCTAGTCAATCTTTGGCACCTAGAAAAAGTAAATTCCATGGTGGGATTGATAACCATGTCAACTCTTTGTACATGAAACATGGTTGAGTTGATATACCATCCATTTTTTGTAAAGTGTCAACCATCTAATATGGGATTTGCAATGTTCTTTACCATCGACATAATCTTATGACTAGTCAATCTCACTAAGATCAAATATGGTGAGTTGAAACAGTACTAATTTTAGTAAAAATTGTCAACTATTAAAGCGGATTTGTGAAGTCTTTTCCAACGAGCGTTTGCTCCTGGACTAGCCATTTTTCATTCCCACAGGAATATGGAAAATGAAATACCAAGCCCGGTTTTGGTAACCTGGCAACCATAAACGGATTTGAGTTACACACCAAAAGCCGTTGCAATGATGAAGCCAATGACTCTTGCTTGGCTGGTAGGCCATGGTTGAGCTGGGAAAACCATTTGTCAGTGCAGTGCTAAGCACTAACACTAAGATATACAAGAACTATCTATCTATAAACCTAACTAGAAGTAGTTTTTTAAGAATAATACTAACGAAACTATTGGAAAAACAAAATTTCAACAAGACACGACTTACATTAGAACAGATGCCACAAGACATCTCATAGGATTCTGTAAGCCAGCTTGAACTGTCTGAAATACATTCCACCAGCAACAACAACATTCTCGAAGTATGCTGGGTGGTACTGTGAGCATGTGGCGTAACTTCCGTTCAAGCAGTGTAGCCGGATCGATAGACCTTGTCCACAAACATATACACAGTTTTCCCATTCGTTAGGTCCAAGACATGACAGAAGCTCTTGGGATTACAACTCCAGTTGCTCACAACCCACTCGATTCATCTTCATTGTGTTCTCCTCAAAAATCTTCACTTCATCAGATGAAAGGGACTGATCACAAAGATTGACATCCCTCCAGAGGTCGCACGCCAACATCCACATCTGGGTTCAGCCGAATAATACTATTCATCCGTCGACGTAAAAGAAGAGATCCTCACGATAGACATTGGGATTGGTAGCAACTGTTTCTAGGTAGATAAAGGGACTTTTGCCGTCGGATTCGCCTGATAATACACAGTGTAATACGTGTTTACTAAGCGGACAGATCACCATCTCCCAATCTTGAAATGTGACCCATATGGAAGAGGGGGAATATATTTCTCCATATCGTCAATCTCTCATATCAGGAATGAAGAAGTCTTCAACTGGTTTATCCCATAAATGAGTCATCACTTTCTCACCCCACGATGTTTACGACTGCGACGAAGGAGGTAGAAGCGGCCAGGAGTCAGGAATGGTTTAACCTTAACCCGTGGATTATACAATATATCATCGCAAAAAGCTTGTCCACAACCACACCACCGCACCAGAAATATACCGACCCCTAACAGAGAATCTCGCTAGCTGGCTTCATATCGAGGGGGGGGGGTGGGTTCGAAAAGGGGCGTCTATAGCAGCAATGCGAGATTACTAGCTGCGGGGTCCTCGCATTACTATCCAGAAAAAACTATTGAAATACCTCCTGATGTGGATTCAAACAGAACATCAATTGGTATGTGATCAGTAGAGACAGGTGTCGGGGAAGAACTATCAGCAGAATCTGCAAATGGTGAAAAACTCACTCTCACGGTTGGAACATAGCAGAAATCATGCTGCTGAAGTGGGGACAGTAGAATCAGGAACACCAAATACACCACCAGCAGAAGTGGGAGCAGCAGAGCCAGATAAAGGAGGAGCTGAACCAGCAGGATGAAAACTACTACCACCAGCAGAATCATGATCATCAGCAGGTTGTGTGGAAGCAGCAGGAACATTAGAAAGCTGTGAAGAAGCGCGTTCAACCCGTTGTCTTTTAGAAGGAGGCTCAGTAATAGCAGGCTTGGTCGAAATTAGATTTATATGAGCATCAACCAACGATCATTTCAGTCTTGCAGATATTCTCGTACTCTTCAATCAACTGTTGTTTCGACATAGCCTTGACAGCTTTCATCGTAATAGTACCATGATGAGCTGCACACCACTGATTTTTAACCAAGTTACGCATCAGTTGGGTGACTTCAGATTGCTTCAGCGGCTTACCCTTGAGTGCTCTATAGCGTAAATCTGCCAAGGCTCGCTTCTTCCGTTCCTTAATGGCAGTCATGCGCTCAATAAAGTTGTCTTCGTTGACATCAGCTCCTAACAGCTCGCGTGCCAATGCAGGATTCGACCCAACTTGCATCATCAAATTCAACCAATCTGTTTCTGTCATACGCATCATAAGATCGTCTAACCTTTTGCACGCGCTCTTCCAACACATTTGTAAGTCTTCCTTAGCTACATCCTCAGCCCCGTAACGTTTTGAACCAAGTGCTCTCTAGCCTGTTTTCTTCTAAACGTTGCTGGTTGGCATCTTCGGCTCAAGAAATTCAGCAGGAATATCAATTCTGCATAGGGCCTCTTTCCTTCATCAGCAGCAGCAAAAGGACCAACAGGATTCAGAGCTTGCCGCTTGAGGAAGAAACATCAGCAGAAAGAGGAGCATGAACACTGGCAAAAGCTGAAGTATTTAAACTTGTCTGCACGATCGTATACACCGACTCATACGGCCTAAGAGGAACCTCCCCTCGTCGCGTTCCTCATCATGCTCAAGGGAACCGCAGTGTTGCTCGTGACCCTAGTAGATTCAGAATGCAAACCTGATAATCCTTCAGGTCAACATCATCTGAATAGTGCCACATCCCCTTCTGTGGCGAGGGGCATCACCCACTAAAAACGTGCTGTCTTAACTGTGTAACTGTTCTTTCCAAACTCTTCTTACCGAGATACAAGTGTCATAAAATAGCTCCCCCTATGATTTTCTTTTGAAGTTCCCAGCCTCTGTTTCCAATTGAGTCTATTAGCCCTCCCATAACCTGACAAGCTTGGCAGATAAACTTGTTTAGTAGAGTAGGGTCCTCTGCCCTACAGCTCGCATCGGTGTTGGTTTGTAGGTGCATCTTGGGACCCAACAGGTGTGACTCCTCTTTGGAACTCCTCCATGAAATGGTTGTCATCTTCCATGGAAACGAGATTATCAATGTCTCAGGGATCAATTTAGTTGTGTTCAGGGCTAGGTGGGGACCAGAAGATAACGGGTTCCTCAAGGGTCAGTGTCTACCAAAATCAGAAAGGGTTTGGGATGTGGGACCAAAATAGGGTTCATGGACATCTAGGGGTTTCCACTATACCAGCTTGGTCTGGGTTTAGGGCCCCAAACACTGTTATCGGGCTCCGCAGATGTAGACTGCTCTCCTAGTGTGAGTTCCCTAACAGGGGAAACCGGAGGAGAATGGGGTACAGGGTACGCCTCAGCTGTACTACCAGCAGCTTCATCAGCAGCAGCATTGTCCTCATTAGTAGCAGCATCATCATCAGCAGCATCATTGCCAGCAGCAGCAATGGCTAGCATGGGTGGTGTCAAAGGTATTTCCTCAACCTCCATTTTAATTTCATATTGAAAATCGCTTTCCGCGTAAAACCCAAAAGTGGGTCGATGGGGTTCGGTCAGTGTCTCTATGGCCACAAGCATGTTGTAGAAACCTTGGGTACATTAAACAATTTATTTTTTAGTCTTAACATTCGCAATCATCCCTTCCAAAATAAATCAGAAAAACTCTATCCCTACCAGTCGATAAACAAAAAGGGCTCGGTGGCAATGGAACTTGGAGAATTGATTCCAACTTCCTGCCTTAGGAACTGAGACAATGCAAAATTGTATGCACCTGAGAATCTCCATTGAGGATATAAATGGTGCTAAGAAAAGTAAGGGTTTTCTATCTGTGGGATACCCAATAGCCCCCATTACCCGCAAAAACAAATATCATCAATTGGGGCATTGTCAAAGATGCCATTGGCTCATCGTCAAGTTTATCTGAGCCTATATGAGAGACTCAGTCACGTCACCTCACGGCCTGTCAATAGTTGCAACTTAGGTCACGAGGACCAGCGCAATTGGGCGAAACTGTAAGCGGTTTGCCCAAAATTGTTTGACCCAACTGAGTCAAAACGAACCGGAGGGGTCTATGAGTTAAAGGTACCTTTAGGGCGAGTGGTCCAAATAGCTTGAGGATATTGTGAAAAGTCCTCGGAAACTCTTTCCTCTTCCAATAATAGCGAATTTCTGTTCGTGATTCATTCTTTGTACCGGAGTACGCCATTGGTGATTAATGAATGTAGGTTGAAGGAACAGAGGATAACAAAGGCAAAAGATTTGGGTGTATGTGCAGTGTCGTGTGGGGAAAGATGAAAAATTTGTTAGGGATTAATTAGGTTAATTGTGTCAATGTGTGAAAAGTTAACCTTTTAATTGAATTGGTTCAATTTTATATCTTGGAAAGTTGAAGTAATTGGAGTGAAAATCAACCTTGTACGCCACCTGTTCAGGCAAGTGGTACGCCAAAATCCATTTAATAGGATTTAAACGAATAACTAGATTCAATTCTATTTTTAATGACCAGCAGGTTAGTAAAGTCTCAATCAGCAGTAACCAAGTCTTAAAAAAAATCAGAGAACAATGTCAAGCGCAGACAAGAATGAAATATAATGTGTAGCGCTCAACACTATTCAGCCAGCAGATACATTGTTACACCGAGCGGAATGGAGGACTACCAGCAGAGCCAATGTGACTGGTTGGTAGAGACCAACCAAACAGCCAATATCAAAGCTGAGCACAGCAGTGAAACAAGTTATAGCAGCAGAACTAAGTCAGCAAGCAGGAACATGTATACTATCAGCAACGAAATAGTCCAGCAGCATGAATAGATGTAATGGTCTAGCAAGGTAAACAACTCCCAACAGCTATGAATATATTCGCCAGCAGAAAGAGTCATCCAACAGCAGAAAGCCTATGCGACCGCAGGGAACATACACCCTATCAGACAGAACTTGAATTCCACCAGCTGAAGTATGCCCCACAGCATGTACATCGGAATCAGCAGCATTATCCATAGCTACCTAGCAGAACAAAGCATCAGCAGGCAAGGATAACTGCCTAGCAGAATCATAGTAGACCTAGCAGAAATCAATCGATTTCCAGCAGAAAGGATAATACCAGCAGAACCATAGACCAGCACCAAAAATATACTGACCCCGAAAGAGAATCTCAGCTAGTACTTCATAATCCGAGTCAGGGTCAGCAGCAACGCGAGACATACCTATGTGCTCGTCCTCATCACTACCCAAGAAAAACTTATTAATACCTCCTGATGTGGGTTCAAACAGAACATCAATTGGTATGTGATCAGTAGAGACAGGTGACGGGCAAATGGTGAAATTCCAAGCTCATGGTGTGAACCAGCAGAATCCATTGTACTACCAGCAGAAACAAATTGTCCAGCAGAAAGGATAACTACCAGCAGACTCATAGTACTACCAGCAGAAACCAATCGTCCAGCAGAAAAGAATGTACACCTAGCAGCAGTATAGACTACCTGAAATCACAAAAAAATAGTATCCCACAAAACAACATATCCACCTGCAAGAAAGTTAGAATATACAAGTGTACAACAACAAGCCTCCCCTTAGGCTTATACCTCCCCTCAATTCACGAAGGAGGGATTCACCATCCCAATATGAACCACCAGATACTCAAATCTTGGTCCATCAAATGCCTTTGTCAGTAAATCAGCCACATTATCATTGGTGTGAATCTTCAGCACCTGGATCAAGTTCTTCTCATTGGCATCTCTTATAAAGTGATGCCTAATCTCAATATGCTTGGTCCGCTGATGAAAGACTGGGTTCTTCACAATGCATATGGTACTCTGGTTGTCTATGAAGATTTTGGTATTCATGAAGTTGAAACCATAATCCAACAACTGGTTCTGAATCCAGAGTACCTGTGCACAGCAGCTAGCAGCAGCAACATACTCGGCTTCTGTAGAAGAAGTAGCCACAATAGTCTGCTTCTTGCACTGCCATGAAATTAACCGTCTGCCCAGAAATTGACATCCACCTGTAGTGGATTTCCGGTCACCATGAGAACCAGCATAATCACTGTCACTGTAGGCTTCCAACTGAAAGGGAGAATCTTTAGGGTACCACAAGCCGAGTTTTGGTTGCCCCTTTAGATACTTGAAAATTTTCTTGACTGCATTCAGATGAGAAGTCAGTGGAGTAACTTGATGTCTGGAACAAGCACTAACTGCAAACATTATATCAGGTCTTGAAGCTGTGAGATACATAAGTGAACCAATCATGGATCTGTACAAATGTACATTAACTGGAGGATCAGTTTCATCCTTCAATTTGGTCTTAGCAGCTTCATAGGGTGTTGTTGCAGTTCTTACAGATTCCATGTCGAACTTAGTAAGCATGTCTTTAACATACTTGTCTTGGCTGATAAATATACCATCAGGCAACTGTTTCACCTGTAGACCTAAGAAGAAAGTCATCTCTCCCATAGCACTCATTTCAAATTCACCTTTCATCAACACCTCAAAATCGTCACACCAGGCTTTATTGGTTGACCCAAATATGATGTCATCCACATAAACCTGTACCAAAAGTATATCCCTGGAATCTTTCTTGATGAACAGTGTCTTGTCAATAGTCCCTCTTCTGTAATTGTGTTGTAACAGAAAAGCAGACAATCTTGCATACCAGGCTCGAGGTGCTTGATGAAGTCCATACAGAGCTTTAACCACTCTGTATACATGCTTTGGGAAGTAAGGATCTTCAAAGCCTTTAGGCTGAGTGACATACACTTCTTCTTCAATTTCTCCATAGAGAAAGGCACTCTTAACATCCAGCTGATATACCAGAAAGCCCATATACGAAGCAAAAGCCAAAAATAGTCGGATTGCCTCTATTCTGGCTACTGGTGCAAATACCTCATCATAATCAATGCCCTCCTCTTGTCGGTGTCCCTGTGCAACTAACCGTGCTTTATTTCGTACAACTATTCCTCTGGCATCCCTCTTGTTCTTCAAAATCCATTTTGTCCCTATTGCATGTTTGCCGTTAGGTAAAGGGACAAGTTTCCATACTTGCTGGTTAATGAATTGTTGCATCTCTTCTTGCATAGCAGCAACCCAATCAGGATCCTCAAGTGCTTTAGCTATACTAGTTGGTTCTAACTGAGAAAGGAAGCAACCAAACAGACAATGAAGTTGATCTGTATGATTGGTCCTTTGTTGATCTTGAATATATCCAATGAAAGCACTTTCACCAAACTTGGATTTTTGAGCTCTGCTTCTTGTCAGAACTGGAGAAGCGAGATCACCAAGAATCTGTGACTGAGGATGAATTGTATTCACCCTTCTTGTAGGAACTTGATTGACGTCAACAACAGGTGCTACATTTGTAAGAGTAGCACTAAAGTCATCATCATAAGAGGAAGATGTGAAGATGCCAGATGAGAGTTGATCCATGCACACATCAGACGGGAGTGGGAATCGTGTGGTGTTTGCACTTGAGCCCAATGATTGACCAGGAGGAAGTGTAGACTCATCAGCATATACAGGGTTGAAGTCAGCAGAAACAGATGAACTGACAGCAGGATTGCTCTCATCAGCAGGTTCAAAACTACCAGCAGGTTGAAAACTATCAGCAGGATTACCACCAGCAGGATCACTACCAGCAGAAGTACGACCAGCAGATACACCACCAGCAGAATCAATGCCAGCAGGATCCCAATCAGCAGAAACACCTTGATTTCGAATTTCAGTTTCAGCTTGACATAGTATTTCTGCTGTTGCCTGTGAGAACAAATAACCATATCGTGCAGCTGCGTCCTTAGCTTCATATTCTTGTCTTTGAAGCTTAGCAAGCTCTTCTGCATAATCTGCATTGCGTTCCATAACACTCGGACCATTGTTTGATGAAGGACCTGCAAAACTGTTAGAAGGAAATGAAGGAACCACTATCACTTGCTCATCCACTTCTGAATCTGAGTCATGATCTTGTGTACCTGCATTTATGTTAGTTTCTTGTGTACCTGCAGGTGTGTCAGTTTTAAAACGAGTGTATGTAGGGATTGTTGGGAATTATTAAAAATGACTAAGTGTCGTTTCTGCTGATAGAGATGTTCGTTTCTGCTGATGGCATTAGGTGGTTTCTGCTGGCAGTTCAAGTAGCGTTCCTGCTAATTATGTTCCTGCTGGTCATGTTATCATTTCTGCTGACAGATATAGCGAATATGCTGGTCTTAGTCATAGACGTAATTA
>BQNB010150942.1:2902-15967 GCA_026074375.1 Tanacetum coccineum
GGGGGTTCAAGCTTAAATCACTAACCAACTAGCCACTTTGAAATTAAATAAGATTCCATGTTATAACTTAGTGGAGAAGTGGTCCAAAATTGGCATGCATGAAGACAAGGGCTCTTACACCACCATGCATGATTCTAAAACATCACTATATATGCATGTGATGTAATGTTTTCATTTAAAATTCAAATTTTTGGTTCCTTTTCTTTTCTTTTGCTTGCACCGAAAATTAGAGAGGTTGGGGGGTTAACCACGAAATTTTAACTTCTAAACCCAACATATACGATAACTAGAGTTTACACGAAAAGATTTCGGGTTTTCGGGGTTCCGTTTGATCAAAAACGCGAAAAACGCAAATTAAACACTAAAACGTAAAAATAAGTATCGAAAGTGATGGTAAACTACAAAACACTTAGAAAAGATAAAATAACTCATATAATATCTAAAGTAATCAAAATCCAAAGTCAAAATGCGTCCGATGACGTTTTTCAGATTTACGCGGGTTAACTTTCTGGTAAATTGCCAGATTCAAACGTAACGTATAAAAGTCAAAATAAATGATCGGAAAAGTTTAAAATATCGACCTAAAATTTATGAGGTGTGACATGAAAGAACCAAGTGATGTGCTAATCTACTTTTCAATGTGATTAATGAGTATATAGAGATAGAGAGAGACACCATGATGTATACTGGTTCGGGAAGGGGGGTTTAGTCCTTCTATACGTCCAACATGACTCAGATACTATACTAGTATAATCCTTATGGTGGACTACAAACTGTATTACAATTTAACTCCACTGACTTTCAACAAAGCCCGGTGCTCACGTAGAAGAGTTACTACCTATGATATTCCGCCCTTAGAATCCACCCCTAAGAACGTGTGATTCGACTTAACCTATAACTCTAGAAGCCTTCCCCTTAGAGGCTTAACAAAACCTAACTAGAACCCCAATGATATAGGCTTGATCACACGTATACAAGACTTCCCTTACAACTCGATTGGATAAATAAAAGATAATTGAACCAAGTCCTAACCTAACCTGCAGACTCGATTCTAATAGAAAGGGTATAAGAAAGAAGACACTAAAAAAAAACACACAAGTATGGATTAAGTACTTATGTGGATCTCTTGCGAAGATGTGTCCACTTTAATAGAATGATGAGATGAGAAGATTAGAAAACTTTGATGTTTAAACTTAGAGGATTAGAGGAGAGAAATGAGAGGAAAGAATGTTTGCAAGACATGAGGAATACAAAGGCCAAGTAGGGTATTTACAGGCTCAGGAGCACAAATTATGTAAAAACAATTCGTGTCGCATGGCCAGCGTACCAGATTCCCAAAGATAAATTCTTCGGGACTTGGCGTTTTAACTACCCGCACTTGTTAAACCCCTAATTGTACTTCATGCTATGACCTTTCAATTATTCTTATGCTCAAAGTCAACCAACTTAAATAGCCATTTGATAAAACCGTTTGTGAAGTATTAAAAACGTTTTTGCTTATCTGATATTGTAAAAAGAGAAAAGAATTATCAAAAAGGGTATTTTGAGTATTCCTCAAAGTGATAACTAGCCTAGTTGGAATCCAACTAAAGATAGAAAGGGCTAGTTAGGAACCAAAGGAATATTCTTAGAATATTCTTTACTTGGTGAGAAAGGGGGGAAAGATTTAAATTTGAATTTCAAATTTAATAAAACACATGTTGGATTAGAGAGGATTAGTTGTGTGTGAGTTGTCATGATGTGACATGATTTGATTGAAAAGAGCCTCTCAATCTCATTCAAAATGAATGGTGAGGATGTGAAGAAGAGAGTTGTGTAGGATAGGTGATATGACAAGATCAAGGGTGATAAAAAGGTTGTGTTTGTTATGTGTGTAAGAATAGAATGTTTGTGAGAGGAGTTGTGTTGGTTTAAGATGAAGCATCAATCCAATGGTTGAGAATAGAATGAGAGAGTTTGGATTAATGAGGTGGCTTGATTAAGGGTAGAGAAGAGAGTGTGTTTGTTATGTTTGTTTGGGAGGCAATCCAAGGATTGAGAAAGAAAGAATGTGTGTACTTGGATTGGTAACATGGCTTGATCAGAAGTTGAGATGAAGAAGTGTGTGTGTATGTGTGTTTGTAATTTAAATTGTATAGAGAAGAAGATGAATAATATATATGTGGTGAAGAATGTTTTGAAAAGATATAGAAGATATTGGTTGGGAATGTAGGAGGCCTAAAGGTACAACAAGTACAAGAGAAGTACATTGTGAAAAAGAATGTGAGTTGGCATTGTTGAGGATAAGGTTTGAGGTTTATTTGGTGAAGGGTTATGTAAAGAATGGTGGTTAGGCTTGAAGAGTGTTTAGGAAGATAAGTATGAAGTTGATAGTGCTTAGGAGAAATTAAAGGATTGATTTGGGTTAATAATCACATTGCCAAGAAGAGAGAAAATAGTGGGCATATGTGATTATGGGATGGTTTAAGGAAGAGGATGATTAGATTGTGTGTAGAAGAGATGAAATCACTTGTTGGGTAAGAAGGGTAGACAAGTGATTAGATAGAATGAGTACAAGTATTGTGTAGAAGAAGTGAGGACTTGTACATATAAAGAATACATGTGAGTTTGTAAAATATTTGTATAGGTAAGGAAGTAAGAAAAGTCAAAGTATAACTAACTTCCAAATATCACAAACTCAATTAGTCATTTAGACTTTAATCCATGATAATCAACAATAGATTTGATCACTGATCATCTTGATGCAGTCAAGCTAAGTGTTTTGCATCACAAGTAAAGCATGTCCCATAACGGGAAAGGATACGTTTACGCAAAGTGACCTTTGACTTAGTTTGACTAATAAGGGAGTCAAATCCGTAATATGATTAAGATCATCGTAAATCAAGATTAAGGTCAAATGATTACTTTTGCTTGTTGGTATGTTGAACGTATAATCATACTAGGTTTAGAAAGAAGTTTCGGCCTTCTCTAGAGGCGTCTGATAAAAGATTTGAGTTGGCATTTTATAGAAAACGAGAGGATTCGTTTTTGCTCCTCTCTAGGTCTAAACTTCATTTGGAGTGTTCCCTAATGCTCAAATATCATGTACATACCATTATTGAAGTTTTCACATGTTTCGGGTAAGAGGAAAGCCGACAAGTGATAAATCCGCAAAACAGATTTCGCGTGTAGCGCGCTGACGCGTGCCTAGCGCGCCAGATGGTGAAATCCGGTTTTACCGATTTAAGCTAGCGTTTGTGATTTTATGTTTTGCGAATATTTATTTGACATCATTAAAACATAAAGGAGATCCTAGTCAATGTTGCACCAACAATCTCCCCCTTTTTGATGATGACAAATAAAATTTTGAAAAGCAAATAAAATTACAAATGTAGCGAAGATAAGACCGCCGTTGATGAAGTTCGCGTCTTGATCTTGGCCTTGTAATTTGGTGAAGCTTGAACATTGTCTTCACCTTTTGAGTCTTATATTTCTTGTATACTCCCATGTATGTTATTGCTCTTTGCTTCCGTATTGCTTGCTTTTCCCCCGATCGTTAAGCTTCTCTTAGCTTTGCTTTCCTTCTCCCCCTTTTGTTAAATCAAAAAGGGGGGATCTTGGTCTTTTCTTAGAAGGTTGATATTGTTATAGAAGAAAGAATAGATATCATTATACGTGCTCCCCCTAGATCGTTGCTCCCCCTTATTCTAAGGCGAGGATCCATGGGTCAAGAGCATTACCTTTGAAATTGTTCTTGGCCATAGCTAGCAACAAACAAACACAAAACAACATAACCAGCAAACATATACACATATGCAAGTCCAACGTGGGTTAGCTTACCATTTGGATACTCAAGTGTGAGTACAAGTAATTGATAATGCAAGGCGAGATGAATGAGCATACATAACTTAAATCATGACATAGAAGAAGATCTAAGTATTACAAACACAAGTTCATGGTAGAATTAAGTTCAAGCACACATACATAAGTCAAATTATTTAGGAGATCCATAAGTCTTTAACCACACACAAAGTGATATGAAACTACTAAATGTCTTTGCAAGACATTATGGTTGCCCATTTCTTCAAAAAGTTCTTCATCACACCCATCTTTGCCTGGCTTTCTCTATGTTGGCATTTCGTTGATAAGTAGGTTTTGTAAGCCATTCTTTCAGCATAGCTAAAGTTCTCTTTCTATTCCTTCTCAAGTACTTCATCCGGGCTAATTTCTGTTTCGGCTTGATTCCAAGTGGTTTCATCAAACCAAGAGTTGATTTCGGATTCAATTTGTTCCTCCGGATTCATTTGGTGAGCTTGAGATGATGATGCTCCATGTTCTATTGCAATATTAAAGTTTGACATGTTGAATGTGGAGAAGATCGGATCAACACTTTTGCAATTTTGGAATTGTTTTGGCTTGGGGTGTTCACTTTTGGCAATCTCAAATAATCGTGTCAAGAGTCTAGCATAGGGTATCAATCGATAACACAATTTTAGACCCGCCATTCGATTTTCCATAAAGTAGGCAAAGTTAAATGGAGTGTGAGTCTTAGTACAATAAATCATGTAACCAACAATGAACGAGAGATTACCTCTGCTTCCTATCTTGACAAAGACATTTGTTGTCAAAACATTTTCCCACAACTTGAACTTTTCTTTAAGCTCGAAGACGTCCTAATTATGTTAAAGGGGAGTTTCACCTCGATCGTGACTTTTGAGGATGGTGTTTTGGATTAGAGAGGCGTTGATGTAATTGGTGTCTTGTGGATGATAACGATTGTATTTTGTGAAGATATTGGTGTGGGTTTCATCGTAATCGTCCTTAAGAGGATATGTTTATGACCGTTCCAAGTTTCTCCAAGCTCCATTTATAGTTGTGTCTATAAATTTTGAAGTTTAAAGAACAATCATCACGGTTAAACTTATAATGCGCATAGAATTATTTAAGATGGCAAGGGAAAATGTGTTTTGGGAGATTGTGAACGAACGAAAAGCAACGGCCGTTAGTAAAGGGTTCGGTTATTCGCGAAGCTTCAAGGTAGTCGAGTTTGCATTCACGGCCTTCATGATAGTTTTGAGATACAAACGGGTTGTAGTCATCGGTGTTAGATCCGCGAAAAGACTTCATGTGTTGCTTTGTAGGTTTTCGATCACCCATTTTTCTTAGTAACACAAATTGACAAGCAAATCAAAAATAAAACATGTGATCTTTAGGAAAAATATCTTGTTCCTCTTTGTTCCCATTTTAGCTGAAAATTAAGAGAATTTTTTGCCATAGTTTTGTTTGTATTTAAGACTTTTCCATGTTTGGTTTGATCAAATTTTCAATTCAAAAGTGTTTGAGTATGTCTAAAACTAGTTTTGGATTTATTAAGAAATGGTGAGGAACAAGATCAATGATATATAAATATATATAATTTAGAAGAAATATCACTAAGAAAATAATTAATATGGAGTAACAAGTGATCGAAACATACCAATTAGCCATGAAATTAGAGAAAGAGGAAGAAGGATTTAAACAATTTATGGTGGTTTTTGCCTTGGTGGTTCGCCGGTCGAGCCAAGGAGAAAGAAAAGGAGAAAAAATTTGGTTTGAAAATTTTGGAATGGGTTGAATTTTTGGTTTTCGATGGGTTAAAGTTGTGTGGGCCCAACAAGATCTTGTGGTCCAATGAGGATTAAGATAGGTGATGTTGGGTTTGGATAAGAAAAGGATAAGAAAGATGCTTGATTATTGTAGGGAATTATTTGAATTGATAACAAAAGAACTAATCTTTGTTAATTGGTTTAGAGATTTTAATTACAATTGGATTTGTAATATAAAATTTAAGTTGTACTTGTAATAAGTAGGAACTTAATTTAAAAACCAATGAATGCTTTATTTTTCGTGTTTTAGCATTCCGAGTCCTAATCTGTGATAATTAAATGTTTCACGTTTGAGTGGTTTGGTAAGAATGTCGGCGATGTTATCTTTAGACGAAACTTTTTCCATAAGAATATTCCCCTTTTGAACGTTGTCTCGAAGCGAGTGATGTCGAATTTCGATATGCTTAGTTCGAGAGTGATGGACGGGATTTTTGCTTAGATCAATTGCACCTTTGTTGTCACAAAGCACGAGGACGTCTTCACAATCGGTGTCATAGTCTTTTATGGCTTGCCTCATCCATAAAGCTTGTTGGCAAGCCCTTCTAGCGACAACATACTCAGCTTCAATGGTAGATATATCAAGAGCTATTTGCTTCTTACAACACCATTGTGTTAGACATTCACCAACTAAGGTGCATACTCCATTTGTGCTTTTTCTGTCGACGTAATCTCCTGCGTGGTATGAGTGGCGTAGACACAAACTTTAATACCTGAGCCATTTGGGTACCAAATACCCAAATATTGAGTGCTCCTTATGTATTTAAATATCCGTAAAATGGCATCCATGTGAGATTCCTTGGGGTTGTTTTGGAATCGTGCACATGAAGATACACTAAACATGATGTCGGGTCTGTAATCAGTGAGATATAGCAGACACCCTATCATACATCTATATTTAGAGCTATCAACCGAGACTCCATCCTTGTCTAAGGTAAGTTTTAAGTCGGTTGACATTGGTGTCTTGATGGTCTTGGCATTCTCAAGATCAAATTTATTGAGACAACTTCTCAAGTATTTTGATTCTGATATGAATATGCCATTGTCACCTTGTGTGATTTTTAGGTTTAGTATTAACTTGAGATCTCCTAATTTTTTCATCTTAAATTTTATCATGCATACATTCAACAAATTCATCACATAAGATTTCACATGTAGATCCAAATATAATATCATCTTCAAATATGTGAATGACTATTTGATGCTTGTTTCTTTTCCTTAGAAGTATTGATTTGTTTTTCTCTCCTAATACATAGTTTTGATCAATTAGGTATAGATAACACTACTATGCCATGATTTATTTTTAATTCCAAGTCCATGTAAACCCTTGTTTAATTTGAAAACATAGTTAGGTTTTTTAAAATCAATAAAACCAGGTGGTTGTGTGACATATATCTCTTTTTAATGACTTGATTAAAGGCACTTTTAACATCCATTTGTTTTAGTTTAAACATCCAACTACATGAATAAGCAAGTAGTATACGAAGAGACTCAAGTTGTGCAACCGGGGCAAATAAGGTGTTTATGGGCGACTCTTGTTGATTGGGCTCACAAGTTACTAACCTAGCGTGATTTAAGCTAACTATTCCATTTTTATCCATTGCATTTTCAAATATCCATTTTGATTCAATTATGGTATGATTACTAGGTGGTGGGACTAATTCCCAGACGTTGTTTCATGTAAGTTGGTTTAGTTCATGATGCATGGCAGTTGTCTAACATTCATCCTTAATTGTTTCTTCAAAACTCTCAGGCTCTAGGGTTGATATGAAGGAAAAGAAATTATTTTAAATTTGTGATCTAAGTGTTATTTGATTCAAACCACCTATGACTCGATCTATTGAATGGTCACTTGGTTCCTTAATGCTTTCTAACCTAGGATCTATTTCTTCTAGGTTGTCTATGACAGGTTTTCTTACCTTAGGGGCTAGTGATTGATCATCTTTTGTTTTATCATCTATAATCTCTGGTATATTTTCATTAAAAAATACATCTGATAATTCATTAAATTTCAAAGTTTTCTTATCAAATATTATGTATGCTTTTGTGGTTTGACAATATCCTAAAAAGATTCCGTTGTAAGATTTAGACTCATATGCGATGATGGTTCCTATTTGACATCTACAACCTAAAATTCTAAAGTAACCTAAGGGTGGTTTTCTACCTCTCACAATTTCATATGGTGTTTATTTAAGGTCCTTTCAATATGCGTCAGATTCTAAATGTAGATTGCGGTATTAAAGCCATAACACCAAAAACTATATGGAATGGATTGGTCGCTTATCATTGCACGACACATCTCTTGTAACGAGTGGTTTATCTTTTCAACAATCTCATTATTTTGAGAAGAGCGAGGACCCACGAAGTTATGAGAGATTCTATGTTTTCACAAAAGTCCCCAAATTGCACATTTTTTAAAAATTCACTACCATGATTTGTTTGGACTGAGCTATCGTTGGATCTGGATTAACTTGGGGTTGCGCTACTTACGCCACATACATCGGGGCTTAATAGTAGCTTTGATACTAGTTGTAAGAGACCGCTACTGAGCCGAACATGCCCAAAATATAAGCCCACATGGGGTTACTAATCTAAAACCAATTGGTGATCAGAAGGCGTAGCCCATCAAGCTTATATGCAGATTTATTTACTTACTTTACCGATGTGGGATTGAGTTTGCACCCAACAGGATCTTGAAGCTTGATACATATTTTCTCGAGACCGAACCTTGAGAGCATTGGTAAAGAAATATTTTGATGATGAGGCTCATTTCTATGATGAAAATTTATTTTATGAAATTTTTGATTTGGGTAAGAGTTGTCTGTCTTAAAAAAGAAATTATGAGCTTGATTATGATATGGTTTGTAATGATAGTGATTTCTTCTTTGAGATGGTGGTCGAGGTTTTTGAAAAGGGATTCTTTTATTATGAAAAGACTTAGGTTTAGATTTGTGGAATGATCTTGAAGCATTTTGTGAAATTTGTTGCAAAACAATTTTATGCTCTCTTTACTTAGAATAGGAATTTTGATGCCATAAGAGTTATTACCATTTGTTTGAGGAACTACAGGCTTAGAATGATAATTAATCAAGTTATCTTTATCAAGTGATGCTATTTGACTCGATATGTTATCCAAATCATTTTTATTCTTTTTGAATTTTGAAAGGTTAATAGTTTTGTTTTGAAGCTTTTTCAAAGAGTCAACCATATGTGTGAGTTTTTTACAACTCAAGCATGGTTCAGTCACCTATTTGACTTTGATATCCTTTCTAATTTTGACCTCGAGTTTATTTGCTTTATTGGTGAGTTTATTTGTTTCTTCTTGCAAAATTTGTTTTACCTTTAATAAAGCTTTAATAGTTTTTATAAAATCCTCATTTAATTCTATAAGTTCAAAATTATCATTTTCTAGGTTTTCTATACTTAAAGTTTTGTTTGAGCATGAGATTTTTAGATGTGCCTTTGGAGATCCAACTGCCATAAGACATATTTCTTCATGCTTATCCTCACTGCTATCATTCCAAGAGTCTTCAAGGGTGTTTTTTGAATCTTCTTTGTGGTGACTTGTGTCTCTTTTGGAAGATGTACGATTCTCTTAAGCCATGGATTTTACTCAACTCTTTCAAAAAATAGAGTTTGGATTTCAAATTTTAAAAAAAGAAGTTTTCAACTTAAAACGGCTCCTTGGGAAGGTTTTAACACTTGAAAACTTGAGCAAACTGCTCTAATACCAATTGTAGAACCGTTGGGGGTGAATACGGTTTTATTGACTTCTTCAGAGTTTACAAAACTTCAAGTCTTAAAAGAACCGAGTGATGTGATAATATACATTGCAATGTGATTAAGGAGTAGATGAAGATAGAGAGAGAGACACCGCAATGTATACTGGTTCGGGAAGGGGGGTTTAGTCCTTCCATATGTCCAGTATAATCTTTATGGTAGACTACAAACCGTATTACAATTTAACTCCACTGACTTTCAACAAAGCTCGGTGCTCACACAAAAGAGTTACTACCTACGGTATTCCGCCCTCGGAATCTACCCCTAAGAACCTATGACTTGACTTAACCTATAACTCTAGAAGCCTTCTCTTTGGAAGCTTAACAAACCCCAACTAGATCCCCAATGATCTAGGCTTGATCACAGGAATACAAGACTTCCCTTACAACTCGATTTGATAAATGAAAGATAGTTTAACCAAGTCCTAACCTAACCTATAGACTTGATTCTAATAGAAAGGGCATGAGAAAGAAGACCCTCGACAAAACACACAAGTATAGATTAGGTACTTGTGTGGCTCTCTTGCGAAGATGTGTTCACTTCAATAGAATGATGAGATGAGAAGATTAGAACACTTTGATGTTTAGACTTAGAGGATTAGAAGAGAGAAATGAGAGGAAATAATGTTTACAATACGTGAGGAATACAAAGGCCAAATGGGTTATTTATAGGCCAAGGAGCACAAATTGTGTAAAAACAATTCGTGTCTGGCGTGTTACCCACGCGCTAGCGCATAGCCAGCGCACCAGATCCAGAAGATAAATTCTTCAGGACTTGGCGTTTTAACTACCCGCACTTGTTAAACCCCTAATTGTACTTCACGCTATGACCTTTCAATCATTCTTATGCTCAAGTTCAACCAACTCAAATAGCCATTTGATAAAACCATTTGTGAAGTATTAAAAGCGTTTTTGCTTATCTGATATTGTAAAAAGAGAAAAGAATTATCAGAAAGGGTATTTTGGGTTTTCCTCAAAGTGATAACTAGCCTAGTTAGAATCCAACTAAAGATAGAAAGGGCTAGTTAGGAACCAAGGAAATATTCTTGGAATATTCTTTACTTAATGAGAAAGGGGGGAAAGATTTGAAATTTGAATTTCAAATTCAATAACATACATGTTGGATAAGAGAGGATGAGTTATGTGTGAGTTGTCATGATATGACATGATGTGATAGAAAAGAGCCTCTCAAGCTTATTCAAAATTAATGGCGAGGATGTAAAGAAGAGAGTTGTATAGGATATGTGATATAGCAAGATCAAGGGTGATAAAGAGGTTGTGTTTGTTGTGTGAGTGAGAATAGAATGTTTATGAGAGGAGTTGTGTTTGTTTGAGATGAAACATCAATCCAATGGTTGAGAATAGAATGAGGGAGTTTGGATTGATGAAGTGGCTTAATCAATGGTAGAGAAGAGAGTATGTTTGTTGTGTTTGTTTGGGAGGCAATCCAAGGGTTGAGAAAGAAAGAATATGTGTACTTGGATTGGTGACATGGATTAATCAAGGGTTAAGATGAAGAAGTATGTGTGTGTGTTTGTAATTTGAATTATATGGAGAAGAAGATGAATAGTAGATATGTGGTGGAGAATGTTTTGAAAAGATATAAAAGATATTGGTTAATAATGTAGGAGACATAAAGGTACAACAAGTACAAGAGAAGTACATTATGTAAAAGAATGTGAGTTTGCATTGTTAAGGATAAGGTTTGAGGTTTATTTGGTGAAGGGTTATGTGAAGAAGGGTGTTTAGGCTTGAAGAGTGCTTTGGAAGATAAGTATGAAGTTGATAGTGTTTAGGAGAAATCAAATGATTAATTTGGGTTAATAATCACATTACCAATAAGAGAGAAAAGATTGGGCATATGTGATTATATGATGGTTTAAGGAAGAAGATGATTAAAGTGTGCGTAGAAGAGATGAAATCACTTGTTGGATAAGAAGGGTAGACAAGTGATTAGATAGAATAGGTAGAAGTATTATGTAGAAGAATTGAGGACTTGTACATGTGAGGAATACATGTGAGTTTGTAAAACATATGTATAGGTAAGGAAGTGAGAAGAGTCAAAGTGTAATTAGCTTCCAAATACCACAAACTCAATTAGTCATTTAAACTTTAATCCATGATAATCAACAATGGATTTAATCACTAATCGTCTTGATGCAAATAAGCTAAGTGCTTTGCATCGTAAGTAAAGCATATCCCATAACTGGAAAGGATGCGTTTACGCAAAGTGACCTTTGACTTAGTTTGACCAATATGGGAGTCAAACCCGTTATATGATTAAGATCATCATTGATCCAGATTAAGGTTAAATGATTACTTTTGCTTATTGGTATGTTAAACTTATGATCATACTAGGTTTAGAAAGAAGTTTCGGCCTTGGCTAGAGGCGTTTGATAAAAGATTTGAGTTGGCGTTTTATAGAAAAAAGGGAGGATTCGTTTTTGCTCCTATCTAAGTCTAAACCTTATTTGGAGTGTTCCTAAATGCTCAGATATCATGTACATACATTTATTGAAGTTTCCACATGTGTCCGGTAAGAGGATAACCGACAATTGCTAAATCCGTAAAACGGACTTCGAACTGTGGCGCGCTGACTCGTGCCCAGCACACCAGACATAAAAGTTCGGTTTTGTGGATTTAGGCTATCGTTTTTGATTTTACGTTTTGCAAATGTTTATTTGTCATCGTTAAAACATAAAGGAGATCCTAGTCAATGTTGCACCAACACAAAGCATGAGTAAGCTTAGCATTCCATTGTCTGGATGCTTGTTTCAACCCATACAAGGACTTATTATGCTTGCATATCCTTTTATCATTCTTATCAAAATATCCATCAGGTAAAGACATATAAACAGTTTCAAACAAATCACCCTAAAGAAAGGCATTATTGATATCAAGTTGAAACAAAGACCAATTATTTTGCACAGCTAGATTAATTAAACATCTAACTGTAACAATTTTAACAACAGAAGAAAAGGTATCATCAAAGTCAATGCCCTCCATTTGATTAAAACCCTTAGCAACAAGTCTAGCTTTATATATTTCAATTTCACCATCAGACTTGTATTTAATCTTAAAAACCCATTTACTACCAATAGCCTTTCTATCACTAGGCAATTTAATTATTTTCCAAGTATTAGTTTCATATAAAGCATCCATTTCCTTGTTTATTGCATCTACCCAGTGCTGATTACAACTAGCCTCCTAAAAAGTTTTAGGTTCATGACTTTTATTTAACCTAGTTGTAAAACAAGAGTTTTCGGAACTTAGTTTAGAATAGTTAACAAACTTTTCAAGACTAAATTTTACTTTAGAAGCCATGACAAAATCATTATATCTACTTGTTAAAGTGGTAACTCTATCAGACCTTCTCAAAAGCTGATGAGTTTGTTCTACACCTATAGGACTAGGAATATTGTTATTAATACCCTCAGAATTGCTATGTTGTTCTTTAAAGGTTGCAGACATCTCATCCTCACTAACAGACCCATTGGAACCATGAAGATGCCCCAAATCATCTTATTATGGTCAATAGTTGGATTGTTATGTTGAGGATGGTTGCTACCATCACATTGAGAACTAACATTGTCATTGATATCATCATAGGGTACACCAGGATCAATAATATGAATTTCATTAAAGAAATTAACATGATTGAGACC
>BQNB010150943.1:4197-15967 GCA_026074375.1 Tanacetum coccineum
ATGGGCCGGCCCAAATTGGGAGCCCATTGGGCCGGGTACTGTAGCGACGCTGCCAAAACGGCAGCGTTTTAACCTTAATATAGTATATACATATATAATAAATTCTAATTTTATATTATTATATTTTTTATAATAATATCATAATTAAAACCCATTCAGATTCCATCCATCAATCAAACTCATACCCATTATATAATTAAACTGTAGTGCATTAAAATAGTAGTAGGATTTATTCAAAAACAAACAGCCTCACCCACCCTACGACATTTGCCTTGATGGCTTCCCTACACTATATCGTTTTATTCGTCACAAGTCTCTTTTATATTAATGTTTCATAACTAAAAATTTATTTCCATGCACGTTTAGTTATTAATAATGCTTGAAATAATGAAATTAAAATGTAGGTTGTATGATCCTCACGACTATAGCTTTAAGTTTTGCGCCGGGCTTATACGGGTTGAGCCTTAAAAATAAGCTACTTTATAAAATAATTTTTGTTTATCACACATACTTATAAAATAAGTTTTGTTTATCAATTTTTTTAAATGTTTTTTAAAATATAATGGATCGTAACGCTAAAGCTGAAAATATATATGAATTTAATTTAATGTATTTTTATGCGATTTATTATATTAATAAGTTTCAACTCCAACTAATTCATCAAACAACTTTATAAAAATTTAAGCTCCAGCTTTCAACTTATAATATAAACTCAGACACAAGCCCAAGCTAGAGAAGCAAATAAAAACCTGTTTTTTTAAAAACCGGTCAAAAAAACCGGTTTTTATTTAACCGAACCGGTTAAAAATAACCGAACCGGTTAGACCGGTTTTCGGGTTTAATAAGCGACCGGTTTTTTACCGGTTCTAAACCCGGTTTAATCCGGTTTTTTAAAATAACTGGTTTTAACCGGTTTTTTATTTTTTTATTTCAAATTTTTTTAATTTTTTTTGTATCCGTTTAAAAAAAACCTGTTTTAACCTGTTAAAAAAACCGGTCAACACTAGCCATTATATACGTTTTTAAAAAAACCCCGGTTTTAACCGGTTTTTTTTAAAAATAAATTCAAACGGTCATATAGCCGTTTATAGCCGTTTTTTTTGTTTTTTTATTTATTTGATGATTTTAAGCCATGGATTGGTAGTATAAATACATGTAATGAGTTGGGGTTGAAAACACATCAAAAACACTCACTAATCTCTCTTTAATCTCTCTAATTTCTCTAATCCCTCTATAATGGAAAACTCACAATCACAACAAGCTTCCACTAATCCCTCCGTTTCTACTAGCCATGTACGAAAAGTTTACACAAATGATGATGTTGTGCAAATTAGACCAACTACGAGATAAGCGACTAAGATTGGGATCTACTAAATGATTTAACTATTTTTTTACAAGTTTTTAAAGGGGCAACAACTATATTATCGGGTGTTTATTACCCAACTAGCTCATTAGTTTTAAATCAAATTTATGCTATGACGGAAAAATTAGACGAATTAAAAACCTCACCTAGTCAAATGTTTAGAAAAATGGTTAAAGTTATAAAAAAGAAATTTGTAAAATATTTTGCTAATTTACCTTTGGTTTTTACTTGTTCCGCCGCACTTAATCCATGTTTAAATGTTGGAGGCGTAGAACTTTTAATAACAAGAATAATGAACAATTTAGACTTATCCTTTGGGTTAGACGCTGACAACCCCGACCCCAACTATATAAACTCCCAAATTTTTATATTTAACGATAACTTTAAAAAATTATTTGGAATTTATGCAACAAAATATGGTCAAATACAAAACCCAATTGTTGATCAAATGCGGGCCGGATCGTCCCGAATGGCAAGTGACATTAATATAAACCTTTATAATAGTTTATTTGAAGACGCTACAAAGCGTCAACGAACATCGGCCCCAACAAGCGAGTTGGGACAATATATGGCTACAAACTTTTTAATAACTTTAAGGCCCGAAGAGTTTACAAACTTTGACATTTTGGCTTGGTGGAAAGAAAGGGAAATCCAATTTCCAATTTTATCCGCTATGGCTCGTGACTTATTAACGGTCCAAGCTTCGACGGTAGCTTCCGAATCGGCCTTTTCTATTAGCGGTAGAATTATATCGGAAAGAAGGTCAAGACTAACCCCCGAATCCGTGGAAGTATGTGTATGTTTGAAAGATTATTTGGACGGAGTAGATAGGGTACAACATGAAACATCGTTGGAAGGTCCGATATTAGAAGACGTTGAAGAAACTATAGCAAGAGAAGAAGTTGATTTAGGGATATCACCTCCGAATACCGAATTAGATGAAGGTGAGTTTGAAGACTTAGATATTGAACACGTAGATGTAGAAGATTTTTTGGAAGATTTAATGGATTGAGTATAACGGGTGATGGCAATGCCGAAGCTCGACATACTTGAGTACACTAATATGTTTTCGGGTGATGGCCATGCCGAAGCTCGAAATGTATTAGTATTTATATATTTTTAGTTGTATAATTGTATTGTTTAAATAAAAGTTATGGTTGTATTTTTTTAGTATGTTTCCGGTGCAAATAAAAAGTTATGATTGTCTTTGTTTAGTATGTTTCCGGTGTATTGTTTGTGTAGGATCCCTAGATCATTCCATAGATTAATCACAAGATCAATAGCACAAACGATTAAACATTAAAGAACTTTTGATTGAAAGAAACAAAAAGTTGCTACAAACCCTAAAAGATGAAAAATATAATGGAGAAGCTAACCTAATTTTGACTAAACTAGGTGTATTTATACTAATAAAGGATTAGCCTTTTTGAGGGCTTTTGGTTTTAGGTGGGTTGTGTTGACCAATCTGGGCGGCACCGGCCCGTTCATTTACCAGTCAAGAAAACATTCAAGTCTTCAAGATGCATACACATGGGGTTTGTCTCTCTTTATGTCAAAACATGATTTCGACCTTTTTCTAGTTGACACTTTACTCTTCTTCTTGTTGTTGGATTGTTGTCGTTGTGCGAAACACGCATGAGGCTGTGCTCTAAGACTTCTTTCAATGGCCGAAACAAACAACTTGTTTTTTCGGCCATTGTCTTAATGCAAGGGACCGGCACATGTAAAAAGTTTTTTTTATGGTTTAGACTTTTGGTATATCTTTAGCGACTCTTTAGCGCAACAGCTTATGCTAATTAACGAAACAACGTCCAAATTAAAAGAACGTGAATTATAGTAAACTTCAGATCAGATCAATTTATAATCATTGATTCAGAAAAGTCTTGTTTGAGTTACATTAAGGTTCTAATCTAATTCTAAAAAGACACTTTTTGATTCATTCCAAGCACAAGAAGCAACCAAATCTCGATTCATCCAGCCAAGATACAAAGCTCCATCTCTTTCTTTAAGAGTGTATTTCTCACTATAATTCTTTAGTAGCCGTTTGATGGTCTCGTTCACAACCGGGCTCATTGGACTCTGGCTAAACCCCGCCATACTAAACCTTAACTTCCACTTTCGCAAAAGCTCATGTCTTTCAACCCTTTCATCTCCCTCACATGCTATTATGTTTACGACGTCTCGTGCCAAACAATGCTGCTCAACGTTTATTCTTTCCTTATGCTCACGTGGAAGTGTGATGTCTATTGACTCGAACATCGCGTTATAATAGTCTAAAGCCTCAAGAAACCGAGGGTAAAATGGGGATGTGTTTGTGTTAGATTCTTGTTCAACTAGTGTTACAACTTTGGGCTTCATACTTTTAACAAGCCTCAAAATTCGATCTCTGTCGTTCCTAGTACTAACGCTCTCATCGGGCATTTGATGTAACACATACGCAAAATTTACAGCTAATGACTCGCCTGGTTGGGCTCGAACACTTTTCAACCCAACTTCAGTGTTAAACTCAAAAGGCACATTGTAAGCTTTTGCAAGCTTACAAAGCCTTTTACTAACAACCCGCAACCCATTTGGGGAGTCATGAAACCCCGTTATCCGGATATGTGGAGGACCACCTGGCCTCCTAGCAAATGCCTGGATCAACGGGACCCACTGACTCCCCTGCCCAATACGTAAATCCACAATATGCACTCTTTTCTCACACTTCATTGCTTCAGCAATCGCACCATTAGCCGACATATACCCAAACTTAAAATACGGGCAAATCTCATATAAGACATAAGTATTCGCCAAATACTCGGACTTGTAGATCGTGCTACCCGAACAGGATAGCCGAGCTACAAGTCCTTCCAACATATACGCCCCAAGGCGTTGTATCGGATCTCCAGCAACTGACACCAGTTGCCGGAGCTCCGATACCAACAACTCCACACTAGCCAAATCATTATCCGAAACCGCTTTCGCACACGCAATTAGCAACTCTCTCACACCACCTTTCCCAAACCCCATCATTTGTTTCCAAATTCCAATATCTGGCAACTCCACCACCCCATTTCCTGCATCCTCACCAGGATCAATATCTTCCAACATTACACTCTCCAATTGCCTTAACTTGCACTTCAGTAATGGCATCTTGTCAACTTCCCATTTGCAGAAGATGAGTCAAGTGTGCAATTATGGTCCTACTTATTATCAAGAAACTGAAAAACTGGTATTGAAATTGTGGGTTTAAAACGTTTGTTATAGTGGATCTATTATGCCCGGATGCTTGCATTGAAACAAACCAATTTGAAATTTAATCAAAGTTGTGTTTTTTATGGAAGAAATGGACAATTTTGGAGCATGTAGAAATATGCATTTTGGAGCAGAATTATTAAAGGTGATTGGTATATGAAGGGATCTACATGGGATTGAAGAACACTCAAGCAAGCTAGCGATAGTTGAGGAATAAAGGGAGAATGAAAGGTAAGTTAAGATACTAGAGTTATAAAAAGAAGAGTTTTTGAATAGTGTACATCATTCTCAAATGTCAATCAAAGTGTCAAATTATATAATTGTGTAAGCCAATAGTTTAAAATAGATGACGTTTTGTATGATCAGAAGTGATAAGACCATCCGTACTAATGGAAGGACCAGCGAGGACGCGTCCTCCTGTGTTACAACGCAAGGAGACGCGTCGGCTAGCCAAAATGGATGATCCAGTCACTTATTCGACCTGAGTCGGAGTTTTGGAAAAAAAGCACAACTAACGGTTTCATTTGTCACCATTTAACATTTAAATAGAATAATCTTATAAAAAATTAAATAAACTTATCTTATAAGTACCTTGAATACAACTTCACTTTTATGCACATTTTCAAACTCAATATTTATTTATATACTCTAATCTTCTCAACTCAAACAATGTCTTAAAAAACTCTTAAAAACAACACACCAAAAATCCGACACAAACACACGTTCCAAACATCCAAGATTCCAATTATTTTTTGATTGCTTCACCAGCCATTAATTTTTCAACCCGCAACCGAAAAAGTGGGACTCACAATTAGCTAAGATGCCCTCAATTGCAAATGGGAAAATCACGGTCATTGTCTTAAAGATGGTGGTTTGTGCGGTTCCGATTTGTACAGCAGAGGGAGTCGGAGTGGGGACAAATGACCTGAGGTGTTCGAGTAAGCCCATAAAGAATATGTGCGAAATGTACGTAAAAGCCTACACTAATTGAGCGTGGGAAACTTTTGAAAGCCTTCAAAATTGGTAAGAGATTAGAAATGCAACTTTCACACAACAATGTCATGACTTCCAAAAAGTCAAAGACATTTGAAACCACCTCACACAACACACCGGACTCAGCACATGGTGGTTTTAATCTGAAGGACGAAGCGGATGATCTCGACGACGAGGAGGAAGAGATTCGAGAAGTTTCGGACCAATGTGGTGGGACCAACGGCAATGAATATGCACACCCCCATAACTGTTGTACCTCTTGTTGATTTGTTAGTTGATAAATTAAAAAAACGTCAAATCGGGTTTTTTTTCTAAAAATAAGGAAGCCCAGGATTCTTAATTAGAGTTGAAGCAAAACAAATGAAAATTGAAGACTAGTCGCGTCAGCAGCAAATGGAATTGGAACAACATAAGTTGGCACAAAAGTAAGAAGAACTTGAGCTGTAACATCAAATGTTTATTTTTCAACAAGAAACACAATAAAAGAAAGATCTCATGTTCTATCATATTGTTGATGACCATTTGAACGAAAGACAACGAGAGACGGTATTGGAATGAAGCGAAAAATAAAAGAGAAATATAATTTACACTATTAGTTTGAGTTTTCAATATTTATTGTAATATCTTTAATTTTATATAAATCATTGATGCTATATTTTTTTAATTGTTAATGATATTTTAGTTTTAGTGTTTAAAAAAAATAGAAAAAGTGATAAAGAAGATTGTCTTATTACATTAGTTTGATTGTCAAGAATGTTGTAGAGAACAAAAGCCGAGGTGACTTTGATGTGACATATGCTCACTTAGTACACTTAGTCTAACATATTGTGTCAAGTTTGGTTTTTGGGTCGTTACAATTTGACGTAAACTTATGTGGTTAAGTATATAAGTTGGATATGTTTATGCACACAACTTGAATACGACTTATGTAACGAGTTATAGTCAAAGCCAAGCCATGCATGGGTCAAATATTTTAACCGAAAACAAAATGAATTTTCAGAAAAAAGAAGTAAACGAGTTTCTGGGTTAGCGTGTTTAACTACGGCTAACCTAAACAATTTATTTTTATGCGTATTACATACAAGTTGATTCGTTTACGATATCAAACTCATCGCAGACATAACCTTCATATGATGATGATTGATTACTTGTAATCCACAACCATTTTCACGCGCAAGTCAGACATGGAGAGATTGACTTGTGCGTGAACACCTTGCCACCCCTCTCACTTGTCTTTTCTTAATTTTGGCTTCTTTTGAGAGTTGGGCCTCTTGTTTAAAAAATATTAAGCGTGTTCACTACAACATTCGTCTTTATCCTCGGCGACATGATATCCTTTTTCCCGATGACATGTCGTCGGGGAATGGATGCCTGGGAAGAATCCAAGGGGATTCATTCACGGTTGGACTCTTTTGCAATCTGGCGACAGCGGGGGGGGAAACGGGCCTACCTATTTTTCGATCAACAAAAACCTCGGGGCGTCAAGTTTTCCTCTGCGACATGTCGCTGGGGTGGGGATAGTTTTGGTCATTAATTACCTAAAGTAATTAATTAATTAATTAAATTAATTAACTAATTAATTATTTATTTAATTTAATTAAATAATTCAAACGTATCCCCGGCGACATGTCGCCGGGGATTATTTCGTTAATAGTTGACTAGTCAATGGGTGACTAGTCAATTGTTGACTCGTCAAAGGTTATCCCCGGCGACATTGTTCCCAGGGGAATGTATTGTCAAAACAGTTGTCTAGTAAACCATTTCAATGTTTCCTCTACACTGTTTACACAACTATTTCGACGACATGTTGCGGAAAATGTTGCAGTTTTTTTGTGCAGCCTGAATTGCAGCTGATTTCCAGGTTTTTTCTGGAATTTCGGAAAAAATCTACAAATAACACGAATATGTATCTTGGATTTTTATAAATGAATCGGTAGATATACGGTACATATTTGATAAATAAAATTTGTTATATAAAAAAGCCGTAAATAGTTTAAAGTTTAAGGTGCTTTTCGTAACGTCTCGCATAGTTTGAGGGTGCGTTTTGTAAATGTGGTTTTTTTATTTAATCAATTTGGGCCTAAGTCATATTTTTTTGTTGGGCTTCATTTTTTCTTGTCGGGCCCTTTTTTTCATTGTAAAACGGTTGGGTTTCAATTTTTTTCTTGTTGGGCTCTTTTTTTTCATTGTAAAACGGTGTCGTATTGCATCACAAACGAGTATAACAAGCAAAAAGAAGCCGCGCGTTGTGGCGGGGCTAATTTTTTCCAGAATAATTATTTTTTATGTTTTGGGATTTTTTTTTGGCGATGCGTTATGGCGGGGCTAATTTTTAATATTTTCTTTTTTGTCTAAATTTTTTAAAAATTTCTTTTTCTTGTATGATTCGGAGGGAAAAAAAAATTTGCTTTGGGAACGTGCTAATTTTTTTCCCGAATATTATCATTATTTTTGGACGGTATTTATAAAATTTTTAAACGGTAAATTATTTGTGTAATAAAATCGTAAATTAGTAAAAAGGGAAAGGGTCCTTTTTATTTTTATTTTTTACTTTTGAGGCCAGAATTTATACTATTTTTCTTTTTTGGGTTTTATTTTTTTGCAATTTTTTTTCCCCGGATATTTCTTTTTTTTTGTACGAATTCGGAAAAAAAAATTTGCGTTTGGGACGGGTTAATTATTTTTTCCCGAATATTTTCTTTTTTTTGGGACGAGTTCGATATCTTTTTTTTTGGGCCGATGAATGTATAAAAGTTTGTGTACAATAAAAACTTGACGTGTTTTTTTTGTTTTAATTTTTATACAGGATTTTTTTTGTGATAAAAAACGTAAATCTTAAAAGTAGATGAACCGCTGTTTGTTAGTTTTTTTTGTACTTTGTTTGGCCACAATTTATGCGAAATTTTAGGCTAGTTTTGTCGACAAATGTTAAATTAAGTAAAATTTTTTAAATTAAATGGGTTGTCCGTTTGTGACCATATCGATTATTTTAAAGTTATTAGGTATCAAAGATGTTTCCGCTGGTATTTTTTTTATCTGAATAAATCGAAACTTTTGTAATATTTTGTTTTCCTCCTACTTTGTGCATACAAATTTAAAAAAAACAAAAACAAATTTTTTTTTTAAAATGTATTATATACAAGCAAAAGAACCCGCGCGCATTGCGGCGGGGCTAATCTTTTACCGAATAATTTTTTTTTTACGTTTCGGGGTTTTTTTTTGGCGATGCGCTATGGCGGGGCTAATTTTTAATATTTTCTTTTTTTGTATGATTCGGGGAAAAAAAATTTGCGTTGGGACGGGTTAATTTTTTCCCGAATATTTTATTTTTTGGGACGGTTTTGAAATTTTTTTTACATGAATTTTTGTGTGAGAAAATCGTAAATAGTTAAAAGGTGAGGGTCCGTTTTGTATTTTTTTTTACTTTGGGTAAGATTTTAGGCTGTTTTTGGGTTGTTTTTTTTGGCTAATTTTTTCCCGGATATTTCCTTTTTTTGTACGATTCGGGAAAAAAATTTTTTGCGTTGGACAGGTCTACATTTTTACCTGAATATTTTCTTTTATTTGGGACGGTTCGATATCTTTTTTTTTGGGCCGATGAATGTAAAAAAGTTGCGAGACAATACCAAACTTTACGTGTTTATTTTTGTTAATCTTATAAACGGGATTTTTTGTGTAAGAAAATCGTAAATTTTAAAAGTTGAGTACCGTTTTTTTTTTTTTTACTTTGGTGCTCAGATTTCAGGCTATTTTGGGCTAGTTTTTTTTTTTTCTTTGGGCCAGATTTTGGGCCTCAATTTTTATTGCATTTTAGGCTAGTTTGTCGACAAATGTGTATATTAGTAATAATTTTTTTTATATGGCTTATGTGTTGGGCCTCATGTTTAAAGTGTTTTTTTTTGCTATATGGTTTTTTTAATATAATGGGTTGTACGTTTGTGACCATATCGATTATTTTAAAGTTATTAGGTATCGAAGATGTTTCCGCGGGTATTTTTTTATCTGAATAAATCGGAACTTTTGTAATATTTTTTTTCGTCCTACTTTGTGCATACAAATTTAAAAAAAATTATAAAAAAAAACCAAAATCGGGTTGGCCCAAAATGGGAGCCCGATACTGTAGTATTGTGGCCCACTGTCAAAACGACAGTGGATTAGTCGGTGAATGTGTATATTTATAATATAATAATAATAGTAATGAGATGTTTTTGGATCATTTTTCACATTATTTATAGGTTTATCCTCTTCGTAATAAATCTGATGCTTTGTCTAAATTTATTTATTTTCGTGTTTTTGTTAAAAATCAATTTAATTGTGATATTAAGTCTTTGCAATGTCGTCATGGTGTTGAATTTGATAATAACACCTTACACCAATTATTTGCAACAAATGATATTACAATACGCCTTTCTTGCCCAAAAACTTCTCAAAAATATTGGGAAGTCTGAACGTATGATCCGAACCATTAACAATATCATCTGTACCCTTCTTTTTCAAGGCCATTTACCTCCTGCTTTTTGAATTGAAGCTCTTCATATGTCGGCATGTATTTTTTAACATCTTACCCTCCACCTCCATTAATTATGAAACATCTTAATTTCGCTTATATAAGGCCCACCCCAATTATTCCAAGCTTCGTATTTTTTGATGATTATGTTACCAACACCTCTTCACCAATAATAAACCTAAGCCACAAGCCACTTCGTCCGTGTTTCTTGGTTACCCCACAAGTCATCGTGGGTATCATTGTCTCGATATGTCTACAAACAAAATAATTATTTCCCGCCACGTCACTTTTGATGAGAGTATGTTCCCTTATGGCTTGATGACCCCTCTTAATCCATCCCTTATAATTTCTTAAACACTCCCTCAAATTTCATTCATCACCACCTTCGTTCATCAATAATAAACATCGGTACAACCCAAACCCAAACTGCCCAGCCCACTGGTCTGGTCCACTTTTAAACCAAACAGCCTAACAACTCATCCTTTACATCACCGGTCTAGCTCACACCAACCAAACAGCCCAACATTTAACAAATGCCACATGGATCTAGTGAATTTAGTTCTCCCAATCCGACCCACTAATGAGGTGTAATTGCATACATTTTTAGGGGTCATTTAGCCCTTTAAATCATGAAAATATGATCGTTTATTGCCCTAAATCGCTTATTTTAGTGTTATGGGTACTTGGAAAGCTTATGGAAGCGATACACGTAACTTGCGCTCGATTTGGTAAAGAAACGAAGAAAATAGACAAGAATTAAGATCGTGACCGACATCCTACGTCTTTACCGAATGTGCCAGAAAGTTCAAAAATAAATAGCACTTTGACACTTCAATAGCCTACGACGGCCTATGTGACGACGTGAGATCCCTCAAGTGACGTCGTCACAACCTTTTACTTGGCGACGTCAAAGTATAGCGGTGGAGAAAAACGGCAAAGGTCGACGGCGGGCTTACGGCGTCATAAGCAACACCTGACGCCGTCAGATGCATTTTCCTATATATATTTCCGCATTGTTTTCATAATTCGTGTGGAACTATTGTGGAACCCTTGGGAGCTAAACCCTAGATAAGTTTCAAATCTTTTTATGCTCTTTTTACCCCAATACTTCTCGTGTATTATTGAGATAAGTTTATATATCATTGATCATTCAGTTATGATTTATTCATCTTGTTTGATTATGTGTTCTTCTTGTCTCTTTATTAACATGTTAGGCTAAACTAGTTAGTGTTTGCTTAGAATGGCATGAAATCTAGTTGTAATACTTGGCCCGTCGTTTCTTGCTAGTGATGTGTGCGTTAGGTAGTTGAAAACTAGTTATACACCGTACCATAGCTAGACATCAATTAAAACGTGACTAATTAATCACTTGTCTTAGGTAATTGATTACATGTGTTTGCTATTGGGTGAGCTTGACATTCTGATAGGCTTCGTTGACTTAATCATATCTTGATCATATGATGAAAACTCACAAAATTACTAACTTTGCTTAATATAACTTAACCCATAGTTACCATAAACTCATTAGATTACTTTTAACCACTTTTTACCTAAAATCCCCAATTTAGTTACATGAACCTTAACTTTTTAATTAGTAATTTAAGAAATAAAGATTACTTACTTGAAGGAGGTTATTTATATGAACTCAATCCTTGAGTTGGAACCTTAATCTT
>BQNB010150944.1:0-15967 GCA_026074375.1 Tanacetum coccineum
TAAAGAAAAATATTTACGGTCAAAGTTTATGAAAAAAGAATTCAAAAAGTCAAAAATGAACACTTAATATGGGACGGAGGAAGTAATATATAAAGTGTCAACGTTTATAATATATAATGCATATAATTGTTAACGGGACAAATTTTGGTGCCCTTAAAATTTTTGGGGCCATGTGCAGTCGCCCACCTTGCATACCCTCAAAGACGGCCCTGGTGATAATTAATTGAGTAAATGTAGTTTCCATCTCGCCTCCCACTTTTGTGGCTGTAGCTATTGATAGTTATGGACTTATGGTAATTAGTGATTAGCTATCTTGACTGTACAAAATGTTCCTAACAAGCAGAAATTACCCGCGCGTTGCTGCGGGGCGTTAATTTTTCGCGCGTTGTTGCGGGGCTTTATTTTTTGTTTGGGTTTATTTTTTCGGTCTCAGTCTCATTTTTTAATAGTTTTTTTTCTCCATAATTTAATGATAATCACGCGTTACTGCGGCGCATTTTTTCTTTCTTATTGTATTTTGTGGGGATTTATTTTTTCGGTCTCATAACATTTTTTTTGACCCAGGCCGATAGAAAGTTGTAAATAGTTAAAAATAAAAGCACGTCTCGTAAAATAAAATTTCCTTCTTATTTTTAGCTAGGGAAAAAAAGTTAGGCTAGATGTTGGACTAAACTTAAAAAAAAAAAAATACTTGGGCCGGGGCCGCGAAATAGTAGGCAAAAAAAAAAGTTGGGCTGGATGTTGGACTAAACTTTAAAAAAAAAAAACTTGGGCTGGGCCAGCCCAAATTAAGAGCCCAACTAAGCCCACACAAAGTCAAACATTTGGTCAAATGTTTGCTCTATAGTATAGTCAATTTTTGGTCTCTGCATCTTGGTATTGGGATGACCTTATTTGTATTCTAGGATGATTTTAAGTTTTAAATCGACAGATAAACGCCCTATAACTCAGAACTATAACAAACCAAAACCACAAGTTATGTTTTCAAGGATTTCGTTATCTTTATGCCCTCATATAGGAAGATTGTTTCTATTACATCTCGAGTTATGTTACGAGAGCGAGGATGATTCATTTGGACAATGACATATAAATTTTGAATATAATATTCAATTTCTTAATTATAAGTCACTAATGGGTAACTATCTCTTGTATAGTAGTTACAAATTACCTTGAGCAAGTTGATGATTTAATTTGTTTCTATACGCAGATATCATCTGAAACTTGCAAAGTATTTTGAGTATATTTTTACATATAGTAGTTTTCTCTTGGCACATGGCAAGGAAGTCATAGGAGGTGGACACTAACAACATTGACGAAGTATGGCTCAATAGGATGCATGCTATGTGTGCAAGTGGATTTCATAATATAAGCTTTGCCATGGCTTTATTCATGCTGCTATAAAATTTTGTAAATACAGTAAAGCTGTTTTATTATTGTTTATCTTCGAACAAAGATGAACTATATGCAAGTCAATTATTTCTTTTATATGTACGTAATGTATTTATGTATATTTATGTATCTTTTACCATGTCATATATGAAATGAATTTCAGTAAAAATAGGTTACTTGTTGGTAAAATTTTTAGCGACGAGCAATTTTCCTACAACCAATGTCGTTGTTAATTTCGCTGGTATTGGCAGGTTTTAAGTAGTGTTATTAGCAATGGATAAGTGATTGCTTTGTCGTTACAATTAGCGACAGAAAATTTGTCGCTAAGCCGTCACTTGATGGTTGCGTGAAATTTAATTTTGGTCATTTAAAAAAGCTCTTGGGAGGGGCAGGAGACAGACAATCCGTCGCTAGAACTTTAAAACTTTTGTCGCTAAACTTGTCGCTAAAATTTTGCGAGGCCCTTTTTTGTGATGGAATATATTCGTCACAATCCCGTCGTTGAAGGGCTTTAGTGACGGAATAGTGATGCAAACTGTCATTGATGATGCTTGATTTTCTAGGAGTGTGAGTACATGGTTGCTAAGTCGCGTCACTATCTTTGTATACAGTTTTGGGACAATTGGGATTCATGATAGTATTTATTTTACGGAGAATTGGGGAAGAAAGTTAAGTCATACCCTCATGTTTGTCAAATATTCTCCATGTTATTTTTTATCCTTCTTAATCCGAGTCATTAGTTAGTTTATGTATTGAGTTTTCAAAACTCAAGTGTAGGGGTGTATTTATAAACCCCGAATCATGTATTTATGTTGCAAATGGCAGGGCAAAAGTATACGAAAAAAATAGAAATAAAAGAAAATGAAAAAAAGGAGATAAGGAAAGAAAATAATCGAAAAAGCCATTTTGCTTATGTTTATGTCTATCATAGAGTCAAGAAAAGAAAAATAAAGAGTTTGGTGTAGAGTTTTGTATATCTTTGTTCTAGTGTGGTCGAGTCATTGGCTTAGCAATGCCGTATACGTGTATTGTTATAGATAATTAACTCACCATCACCCAAATATTTCCCATCCATTTCCATTTATCTTGCACCTACACATCACAACCCTTTAAAGACCTCTTTGATAGTAATTCCTGGGTGCTTACGTCATTGCGGTGGAGATTTGATCCTTTATCAAGCCTATGGTAATTTATATGCTATGACATGTAATGAGTGTTAAATTTTCCATTTCCCATGTTGTTATAATTCATTATACACTTGAGTGAAAGAGAGAATCCGAACACTTATTGTGAGGTGCTAGTATATAATTTTCGTGCTTTTAATTACGAGGTCTAATTGGTTGTGCCATAAAGTATCTTTGAAAAGTAAGTTAAATGCCTTCGATATTGCTATTGATTAGGTAGAAAAGCTCATTTACTTGAGGACAAGCAAATCTCAAGTGTAGGGGTATTTGATGAGCTGTAATTTTATACACTTTTTCGGGGTCATTTAACTCATTAAATCATATATTTATCCCTAAAATATGTGCTTAATCGTTTCTTTTTGTGTTTATATCACTTGGATGGAAATTTGAGGGTATACACGTAACTTGGACTCATTTTGGGAAAAAATGGACAAGAATACAACTCTACACGGAAGTTGGTGAAGAATATGCATACAGTGCGTGGAGACGGCGTCGCCAACTCTAGCGACGGCGTTAGGACTCTAAAGAGACGGTGTCAGAAGATACTATAGACGGCGTCTAGATTAGCCGACTCAAAGAGACCCTAGAAGTTTCGGCTGGGCGACGACGTCGTAATTAACAATCGATGCCATCGCGATTGTATTCCTATATATATTTTCCTAATTTTAGGGTTTTAAAAGGGTGGAACTTGGGAAATTACGCTTTTTTCATATTGGTGCACGATATTTATCAGGTTCTTTAGGGTCGTTTTATATGGGTTCTCAATCACTCTTGTTTGTATCATCCTATCTCCTGTTTTTTCAAGTGACATTCATCTATCCTTTTAATCTTTCAATATATCTTATTGTTTGATTAATTGTTGTTCTTTACTTACCTTTAACATGTTAGGCTAGATCTATTAGTGTTTACTTATGATTGCATGAAACTTATGTTGTGAATCCTTTTACTATTGCTTCATGTTGATAGGCGTGCGTGTTAGGCTCTAGAACACTAGCTTCTTAATTTCTTGTGACGCTGCAAGGAGTACGTTAATAGAAGTAGAAAGGATACCATCGCAATAGAAATTTTCATTACGACTTGCCTAATATGGTTGACCACCTCTTAAAGTGTTTGAAAATGCATGTAATACACTCTAGGGGCCTTGGTATTAGTCTTCTTACTACCTTACTTATGCGTGGCCTTAAGGAGTTTTTCGTTGGACGGAGGGTTTCGATGTAATTCGTTTCATGATTAGGATACTTACACATACCATATCACAAGAGGGTTACGAGCAATAGATTAGGAAGGTATCAACTAAGTTTGTAGTGCATGGATTTAGCTAAGCACGATTGTTTACACTTTACGAGTTTCAACATTAAGCTAGATTAAATTAGTTAATTAGTAGTATTAGTTTAAAAAAACACCTTAAAACCCTGAGAATTTACTTGCTTTCCATAAATATATAAAACATATAATTACTTTTCTATTTTCCCTTTGGTAATTTTTGACAATTCGATTAAGCTCTTCCAAACACATATTCCTTAAAGACGATAACAACACCAAGTCTGCATATACTAAACTACAAAACGGTTAGGTACTCATGCCTAGGAGGTGTAAAAAAACTTTGCGATTTTATTTCTTTGCAGGTTTACATTTTATGTCCTTCTCTGTCTTCGGCTTTATTTTTTGTTTAGGAGGTTTTACAAGAGTTTTAGCTTTTTTATTTTTCTATAATTATTCCGGTTAGCGTTTACAATGGCCGCATCATTCAGCGTTGCCATCTCAAAAGAAGCGTTCTCACGATGATCAGGATCTTCCTTAAAATCGTGAGGGGGAGACAAAGAAGAGAAGGCGAAAGGATGTTGCTGGGTCATTATCTAAAAAGGGTAAATCTCCAAATGATACTTCCAACTATGAAAGATTCGAGGATGCTGATGAACCAAGACAAGAACAAGAATAAGTTGCTCAACATGATGCATTTACTGGAGAGCATGCTCACTAGTTTAAGCAACCAAGTGAGAAAAGAGTTGAAGAACTTACTAAGCAAAGCTGGTTCAATGAACTCGTTAATGCTGACAAGGATCCAGGGAACACGAGCTTTAGATAGGGTCGATAGTTATGTTTTCCAAGAGTAGGAATAATTTCCTGAACAAAGACAAGATCACCAAATAAGATCTTGAAGATCCAACATTTGAGTTATTAAAGAACATGTTCAGATCAACATAAAGTTGGAGTACAATTTGGAGTAGTGCCATTTAGCGATGACTGACAAGATGGATTGGACTAATCCAGAAGGAGAAAGGTTTCACAACGATATGAGCAAACCATTACCACTGGTAGTGACCCTTCTAGGTAGAAAAAACGATCCCAACAAGAGTACTTCTTCACAATGACCCTAGGGAGTATTTAACGGCATGGGAAATAAAAAAGTGAGAAGTCTATGCTCTTTCGGTGACAAAGATCAAAGCTGCTAGATATGAGCAAGAAGGGATTGAACAGTTGATCCCTCATCTTTGGAGCCCAAACATCTACAAGTACAACAGAAATGCTGAGTTGGGTATTCATAACTAGAGATATGATTGTCAATGGTTCCATAAACAAAGCATTGGACACAAATCAGCTCATGATATGTATTCAAAGATCAAGATCATCAGTGTGCTAAGTATTACAGTTGAGAAGAATTATGGATACGGGTACTTGAAGGAGATTGTGGTCAAGATAGCTGATCATAAGGAGTATACGTTTGTAGAGTCTGGTTTCCCAAGAATAAGGTTGTGTTTGTTATTTAAGATATTTTAAGTCTGGATCTGATTAACAAGTCTGAATGTTATTATATGGTTCAAAAGTCTGAATCTGAATCATCTAAAACTGTTTGTTTTTTCAAAAATGTCTGAATGGTCGTACTTCTCTTAAAACAATCTTATAAGTAGCAATTCAATCTTACCACATTTTTAAATATACTAGAAGTATTTTATTTATTCAATACTACTAAAAAAACCACTTGAAATATCTAAAAATCTGCCTAAATTTAACAAAAAAACCAATTGAAAAAAAAAGAAAAAGAACAAGAAGCATTCCATCTACACCATTATGGCATCTACAACCATTATGGCATCTACAACCACAAACGACCCTCTTGGAATTCCATTGACATAAAAAAACCACAACTTGTTACCTTAATTGGTTCTAACTAGTATCTATTCACACAGTCAACAACCACAAATAATGATGAATTACTTAGTCACAAGTATTTATCGAGTTCCATGATGATATATTTGAAATATTGGTGAAATCTTAAAGATTTGGAAATGATGTATAGAAGATGACGAGGGAAAAAGATGGGTAATAGAGTAAAGTGATTTGTTAAATAGGGATATAAAGATTTGAGTTGACTTTCAGAGGTAATCAGATTGGATTTTGGATCTAAAAAAGTAAGAGGTTTTCAGAGATTAAAAGACCCAAATACAAAGAAAAAACAAACAGCCTAAAGTCGCATAAGTCTGATTCGGGCAGACTTTAGATGTATTCAGAAGTTCTTTGCAAAAACAAATAGCCCCTAAATCAGAACGACATTGAAGACTTGTACTTGTATCTCCTCAAGATCCAGGACAAGATACACAACATCAATGGCGTTGATGAATTTGATTTGATTAATGCATTACAACTCTACATAAGAAGAATTTTGATCAAGAAAAGAGTTGAAGATGCGCTGGGAGTTGAAAGCTATGAGACAAAGCTCAACCGACAAAGCCATAGTTTATGGTAGGATGTCTCCATCAAAAAGTACTGTATAGTACCTTGAGTCATCCCATAGGAGTTGCATACGAAATGGATTGACAACCAAAAGATGTTGATGAGAGCTGATGAATTACACAAGTTAAGTGATGGAACACTCAACAAGGTCTACAACAAGCTGGATGTGATGCTGAGAGACAACAGGTTGGGATTTCTTAATGAAGGAATGACAGATCGTGAGTGGACAAAGAAGGACAAAGATAGGACAAGACCAATTCTGAAAAAAATCGAGAAGACGCTTAGGGAGAGACGAAGGTTCAGAAGGCTCGAGCACTTTGTTGGAGGAAGAAGGAACGATACCGACTATAAACTTTTAGTTAGGCATGAGTGACGACCCCTTGGGGAGTATGTGTTGGATTCTATAAAGTGTCAGGACTTAATTTTATTTATTGTACTTGAATGTATCATAGTAAAACGTTGTATGTATCATATTATTATCACCACAGTCGCTCTTATAGTGACTTGTCCAAGTCCTAGTAGCATATAAAAGGAGTTTAGGAGCAAGGATGTGGCGTGGTATAACTAATCTTACCTCTTATGAATTTTCTCATTTCTCTCTTCTCTCTCTCTAGTTTCACCCATTCTCTATCTGTCTCTCTAAAACTCTAACTATTCTTGTGTGTGATTGATATGGTAATTATATAATCTTTACATTTATCGTTTTGTATGTATAATTAGTATGTATCTTCTTCATTTGTTGGATTTAAAATACCAAGCAAAACAGTACTTAGATGCATACATTCATTATACAAACTTAGATCAAATTTGACAACTTAACAAAACTTAATACCCGTTTCGAACGTCTTCACTATCCACCGAAAAGTCTCGGAAGCGGAATGACAAGTGGTTTGTGGTTTAACATCGTTCGGTTTGACGATATGGTTTAACACTGGGATAAAGTTACGGAAAAACAAAATGCCACGTCACCCCGACCGTGATTGCCATTAATCACACTAGTGAAACGCGATCATACTTGGTCAAACATGTCACCGAGGACATGGCATTGGCGAATCCTTGGCTGAAACACTCTCCGCCAAACTTTTTGACACCAAATTTAGGCCAGGTTTTGTTCAAACTTGACCAAACGTATCGAAGGGGACATGTCGTTAGGGAAAGTATGTGCCACGTCACCCCCTATCATTACCACTAATGACATTACCTAAGCATGGTCAACTTTGGGCAAACTTTTCCCAGAGGACGTGTCGTCGGGGAAAACTCACCGCCAATATTATTGATACCAAATTTGGTCAAGGGGTTGGTCAAACCTTACCAAAAGTTCCCCGGAGACATGTCGTCGGGGAAACCTTTGGTAAAATTTGACTAAAGAAGTTTACTAAAGTTGTGCCACGTCATCTGGTTTTTTGTCATTTAGCGAGTTTTCCCCGACGACAACTGTCGCCGAGGAAAAATTTGTTGCCCGTTCTCGTAGTGTGAATCAGATTTCTAGGCTACACCGAAACAAATTCATGGACTGGCTTCCACCGAATATATCAAGAGTAACTATAAGCCGCGAGTACTCATGTGTTGCCTTTACCCTCATGCATAGATGCACTCTCGGGTTTACAATATATGTTACATAGGACCACCTTACGAGCCTCTAAACTACCATACAACATATCCTAGGGATGGGCATTTGGACCCGGATCGTACTGGTATTGTATCGAAACGGTACCGACTCCGGGTACACGGTACGGGACCGGTACCATGAATCGAGCAAAAAAAATCGGGACCACTAATTCGGTACCGATACCAAAACGGGATAGTACCGAAAAATACCCGAAATTTAAGTAGTCATAAGGAAAGAAACCAAACGTCCCAAAACCCTATTATAACAACTATAGCTCCGTCACAAATCTGAAAAAAATATAAACCTTAATTTATTATTAATCACTCAAATTATCAAATTTATTATCTTTAAATCATCTCGTTCATCATCAACATAAAAATATAGGCTTTTTTACATATTGAATAAGGCATCCTTAATATGCACCGTAGTTTGCAATGATTAATAGTTTATTTTATCTAATAATCAAGATATATAGTTAGATCAATGATTATTATTTTTATATATTAAATTCGCACGTATCAGTGTACATATATTAGCTTGTCAACCCAAGTTGCTAGTTACATACGAGTATATTATTAGTATATAATAATTATTAGTTTATTATATCTAGTTCGCATATATCAGTATACATAGTTACATCAATGCTTATTGTTTATTATGTATTTGATTCGCATATATTGATTTTATGTAGAGAGATGACACAATTTTTTAAGGAAACCTTAATGTTGAATATTGATGAATCGCATTCGGGTTATGATAATGAACCTTCGGTTTGAAATCACGAAAATGCACGTTATATCCTGTTTGTTGTTGTTGACTTGTTGTCATAGAATGTTACTGGCGTGAAATCTATAATTTTGTTTTTGATCTAACAAAAAATGGAAAGTACCAGATAGGTACCGATTTTCTGGTACCGATACCGGTTCTGGTACCCGAATCTCGTTCGGTACAGTACCGATACACCCCCTTTCCATGCTCCCGAAAAAAATAGTACCACCAATTCGGTACGAGTTCGATACCAATCTGGTACCGTGCTCATTGTATCATATCCTGTTATATATGCGCCGTTGCTTTACTATAACAACCATAATCTCATGGTAAAACATAATATATATAAACAGTGATACATTACGTTACATCACGTTATATTAGATGCATTACATTGTAATATTGTATTATGTTACGTTTTAATACTATTGTTAGGTTCGTAAATCGCATTTATTAATAACATTAATTGCCTATATAGTGATAATTGTGTTTTTATCATTTTGACATATTACCAATGAAGAACTTCTTATTCATACTCCTAACACTGTACGTTTCTCGTACAACGTCTGCTTGTTGGTATACGCCTGGATATATCGTTCAAGTTCAAAACTTGATCCCGGATAGCAACATCAAGGTTCGTTGCAAGTCGAAAGATGCCGATTTTGGTGATAAGTGGTTATCATATAACAAAGAATTTCACTTTCACTTTTGTGAAAATTTCTGGCATAGTACTTTGTATTTTTGTCATTGGTATTGGGGGTCAAAAGAACGCACATTTGATGTTTTTAACAAAACAATGTTTCGTGTATGTGACATAGATAATGGAGATACTAATCCTTGTTATTGGGCAGCCATGAATGATGGGTTTTACGTTTATGATTTTACTAAGAAGGTTTGGGGTAAACAGTATGATTGGAATCCAAGAAGTATCTGAGTATTATGTATCTAATAACATCGTTCGAAACATCAGTTTTTATATGACATAATGCTATAGAAGTTTTATAAACTGTTGCCCATAAGAACCATGTTACCCCTGCAACAACCAACATGGCCACACTTAAATCATTGATTAAGTGGGGTAGTCTTTTCGGCCTGTCTACTTCTGGCTCGTGTGGAGTTTCATATCGGGTCGATAACTACAGCCCCTAAAGGGCTTAAGTGCCCAGGGACTTCCGTTTTGAGTTTTGGATTAAATTGATCTTAATATTAAAATATGTATGTATTTTTAGAAGGTACATTCAAGGCAACACGTTTTAAGCAATTAACTAACCCCGCCTAGCTGCTTATCTATACACTTCTATTGATTATGATGTAACTTATAATTGTCCCCTTGACACGAAATTGGTGATTAACTAAAAAAAAAGCTAATCTAATAGCATCAGGTGGATTATGCTATATGTAGCAAAGAGGAACAAAAAGATCATGTTGTTGGTTGTGTTAATAAAATTGCCTTTTTCGAAAAAAAAAACAAAAAGATCATGTTGTATGTACACATTAAAAATGAATTTTGGTTGGTTCATTCTCTCTTAGCTACTGTTTTTTACCCGTTTTAGATAAAAATGTACACGATAGTCGTCAATGTCAAATCATTGTATTTATATTTGTGAATAGCATTTGTGTCAATCTTAAAAGATATGGCTAATACTAAGAGGGTATTACCTAAACCATTTTATCTCCTACCATTCAACCTCAACCCCCCCTTACCCCACGTCTAACCATCCTTCACCCCCCCCCATAATCAATACGTGTGTGTGAGAAAACACAACCCCCGAAGACACCCACCCTCACCCACAGTGCACCACCACCCTCCCCCACCCTCCCCCACTCCCCACATCCCACGTGCTCCCCCTCCCCACACTATCCATCTCACTCCACCCCACCCCCCCCCATATTTTATTCCCTCTCCAAAAATTAAAATATTCAATAATTTTACTATTATATAATTACTTAGTAATTGTTATCTTTTTTTCAATAATTTTGTTTTCGCATGATTGTTGGTGTTGAGCCTCTGGTATTACATTTCGTGTGAAAGTTTAGCAAGAAAACCGTGCGAGTTGCTGATGTGTTTGATTTGGGAGATATTGACCCCACACCGCAACTCGCTCAGCCTAGCTAATATGCTTACAAGTTCGTGTCCATAATGGTAACCATCGAAGCAGCTGTAGAGGAAGGAATTGTAGCTGGTAATATACGTGTACTCCCTCCGTCTCATTTTAATTGTCCTCATTACTATTTGTAATTTGTCCCAAAACTTTGTCCGCTTTCTTAATTAAGGTATTTATATTTATTAAATTTACAATTTTACCCATCTTTTATTACATTAAATAGAGTAAACTTGTCATTTTAATAAATATACGTTCAGATTTTTTTTTTTGGATGCCAATTAAAATGGGACGGAGGGAGTATTAAGCTCTTTCACATGTATACAACTTTGCCTGTTGTGTTGCTCTTTTATATGCTTCAAAAGAGCTGTCAGATTTGCCTGCTGCCAATTTTTCATTTCACAATAATTTATGAAAATATCCCTTCCACTAAAAAATGTTGCAAGCCATCACATCGAGGTAGAAGAACACCATGGCGGCTAACGACATAAACATTCACGGTTGTTTCAAAATTATCCTGAAAGTATCTCATATCGACATACTATCGTAAGCAATATAAAACAAAAGTTAAACGAATAATAATATAATAGATAAAAATAAATTGTTAAAAAATTAAAAAAAATCTTCATGCGTATACGAGAATATAACTTAGTTAACTTTTAAAAGACAATATGTATTTTATGTAAAGGATTACAAGTTAATTTGTAATATAAAATAAATATGGACCGTGTTTTATTTCAAGAGAGTATGGGTGCAGTCTAAAAAAAATGCTTACGTTTATACGGGGCAATGATTTGGCTTCTTTGACATTTTAATAAAGTAGCATATTTAGTAGTGTTCGCGTCATTTAAAGACTAGATGATAGGTTCAAAAATTACGTTTTTGTACACATTATAATTATAGCCATTGTTGCTTTTCCAAAAAAATTTTATAGCTATTGTTACGTTAATAAACATTTTTAATTTTTATAGATAAAACAACTAGTGTTCATGACTACTACCCATTGCTAGTACTTATCGCTACTACTACTTTTACCAAACACATTTTACGTTACAATGCTTTTAAGACGAAAATCACTTTAGATGATTATTTTAATCATGTTACATTACATTCGTTTTTTATATTTATTATATTGTATTATGTCATTTTTTATAAGAGTAAAGTGCAAAAATCATCAATGTGGTTTTTTCAAAAATCTTTGCTCAGGTCTTCGTTAAAAAATTTGCCCAAAACACATTCATCCGTCAATGTTTTGAGGCACGATACGGTCCTTGAACTAACGGTGCAATATTTTTTTCCGTTTTTTTTATTAATTCTAACGATAGGGTTCTAAAATGAGGGTTTATTTTGTCTTTTTTTCCTTGCCACATGGTTGTATGGTGAACTTTATTTTAAATTATTTTTTTAGTTTTTTTTTGTTTTTAAAAAAATTTTAAATTTTTTTTTATATATTAGTATCGTCAAAATATTTATAGTTTTTTCAACAATTTTAGAAAAAAAGAATTTCGCCGTTTTTAAAATCTTTTTCTTTTTCATACTTTTTAAAATTTTTAGAAAAATTAGTTATTTTTTGTGAAAAATTTTTTTATTTAACGTTTTTATTTTAAAAATTTATTTTTTATATAATAAAATTCTTTTTTTATTCGGATTTTTTTAAAATTTATATTTAAAGTATTTTTAATTTTTTTAAAATTTTTTTATTTAAGTTTATTCTTTTGTTGTTTTTCTTACGAATAAATTAAGTTTTTTTCATAAAGTTTAAACAAAGAAAATTTAAAATTTTTTCGGGGGTTTTGGGTTTTTTTTTTGTTTTGTTATAAATACTATATTTACTTAATTTTATATACGGTAAAATAAATTTTTATAATTTAAACGTAAAAAAAACTACCACCTAAAAAAAAAAAAATCTTAAAAATTCCTCTGTAAAAAAAAAAAAACAAAAAAAATAAAAAAAAGGTAAATAAAAAAAAAATATAAAAAAAAAAAAAAATAAAAAAAACAGAAAAAAAAAAAAAATAAAAAAAAAAAAAGAAAAACGTAAATAAATAAAAAATAACTATAATAAAAAAAGTAAAAAAAAAAAAAAAAAAAAAAAAAAAAGGATAAAACCACTAAAAAAAAAAAAAGTAAAATAAAAAAAAAAAACCCCATACTATACAAAATTAAAAAAAAAAATAAAAAAAAAAAAAAATAAAAAAAAAAAAAAAAAAAACAAAAAATAAAAATTAAAAAAAATAAAAAACCTACTAATAAAAAAAAAAAAAAATTAAAAAAAGTAAAAAAAAAATAATAATGGTACCAATATTATTGTAAAAAAAAAATGTTTTTTTTTAGTTTTTTGAAGAATTATTTAAATTTTTTCACGAATAATAACGTACATTTTAAAAAAAAAATTTAAAAGTATGAAAGAATTATGATTTTAAAACGGGCGAAATGTTTTTCTAAAATTTTGTAAAAAAATTTTAAAATTTTTGACGAATAATATTGTAAAAATAAAAATAAATTTTAAAAACAAAGAAAAACTAAAAAAAAATAAAAATTTTAAAGTAAAGGTTCACCATGCATCTCTGTGGCAGCAAAAAAGACATTCTATACCCTCCTCTTAGACCTTCGGTAGTATTTAACGGAATAAAAAAAAATTTGCACCGTTAGTCCAGGGATCGTATCGTGCCTAAAACATTGCGGATAGGGAATGTGTGTTTTGGAGAAATTTTAACGTGGAACGTGAGCCAGTTTTTTAAAAATATTTTTGACAGCGTGGAATGTATATGCCAGCGTGTCAGTAACAAGTTGTGATCTTGGTGATGTCGAACAAAATTTGAAAGTACGTTGGTGTAATGTGTACAAAAAAAAGTAAGTTGGTCATTACGGTACTAATGGAAAAGTAAGTTGGTAATAAATGGCCTTTACCCTATAAAAAATTGTGCTTGTGTATTGTCTGTGTTTTAAACATAGTCACAATGAAAATCATCTTGTGTTTTATGTTGCTAGCATTATGTGTTTCTAATAAAGCATTTGCGTGTTCTTCTCTCGTAAATGGATACATCGTTCAAATTGAAAACTTAATTCCAGATAGTAAAGTACTTGTTCATTGCAGGTCGAGTGAAGATGATCTTGGAGATCATTGGCTAACTTTCAAGCAGGAGTTCCATTGGCATTTTTGTCAAAACTTTTTTAAAAGTACTCGATTTCGATGTCATTTCAAATGGGGTTCGAATGAACAAGACGGAGATGTTTTTAACAGTGATCTTAGCCTCCTACAATGCTACTCGAATAAGGATGATAACAATCCTTGTAACTGGTCTACGATGACCGACGGAATATATGTGTATAATTTCAATGTAACTAAGTGGCAAAAGCAATACGATTGGAAACCCAAAAGTATTTGAATTTGCTAAAATTTCAAGTTATCAGTATGCGAAATAGATATACTTATTTAAGTTGTTATTGTTTTTTTTTTTCAAATCTCCACACTATATAATAGAGGAAACCATTACACTATTGTGATATGTCCATATCACAAATAATGTATGTCCGAAAAATACGTAAGTCTATGAAGTCACACGCGTCAATAAGTAGGAACAATTAATGTAATTAATATATTATATGTAATATATTAATTATATTTAACGATAAGCTTAAATGACAGTACTTACTAATATTCGTTAAATATTAACTATAAGGACTTAAAAGTAAAAGGAAGAAAATGTAAGTTTCTTGCTTAGGGTGATCGGTTTGGACTCCTAAAGGGTTTGGGATTGCTTAGCTTGCAAGGCAAGTTTCCTATGTTTATATAATAATCCCTTCTTCATTATTTTGCATCTCTTGGAAACCCTAAGCAAATTCATCTTCTCTTCTTCTTCCCTCTTCTTAGAACCGATCGAAACACCTCTTTGGGTAGGTTTTTGGTTTTGGTTTTTCAAGATCAAAGTGTTTTGCATTAATGGCAAAATATATAATTTACTTTTTTATAAACATTGTGTTTTATAAAAAAGAATTAGAGTTCTTAAGTCATCTATTTTACACGTGTTGAAAATATAATGGGTTTATGAGATATGTATTAAGTATTTCTACTTTAAGTAAAAAAAAACTCTTCCTTAAAGAACAATGTTGACAATGTTTCACTTTTATACCAACTTTTGCAAAATGTTAATTCTTAAAGAAGACTTAGAAAAACGAATGAAAATGTATAAAAAACATATAAAAACGAATGAAAACCTAATCGCGTTGAAGCACCACTATAGCTAAAATCTCTTATTTAAATTAGATAAAGTAACAATTAATCCTCGCCTATGTAACGTTTATTAAAAAGTTTGGATTTATTAACTGTCAGTTTTAGAACTCATGTAGAAGTTTTGCAAAAAAAATATAGATATTGGGAAATATAAAATTATCGTCTGAGATTTGGGATATCCGAATTGAAAAACTTAGCAAAAATAGTTGGTCTTGTAAAAAACCATCATAGTAAATTTCGGATATCCAAATTTGCGATATTACTAATTATTGACTAGTCGCATAAATTATTTAAATTAATAACACAAAATTTTTTGTCGAAAATGTCTCATTTTAAACTATTCTTTAAGAAATAATGTTGACAATTGTTTTACATTATAAGGTGTGGAAGTGTGAATTCCTAAGAAGACTTGCTTTATCCCTTTCCGTTGTAGATTTTAAGTTTTTCCTTTGAGATTTTTGGCTTAATATCTTTGTGAAGGAGGAGATAAAAAAAAGTTACCATCCTCACTGAAGTGAACGTCTTCATTGGAACTTGTACTACCACAAAAACATTAAAGTGAAGATTCTTTTTCTTAAAAACTCAAAAAGAGTTATGTTGAATAATTCTCAGCTGCTAATTTATACTTAAGCTATTTTATGTTTAATTTATTGAGAAACTGCTAAACGTTAAAATAAACACTTCTCACAACGAGAAACTCTGTAGAAATCTAGGCCGATCCTTACTTTCTCGTAAATGAACGGAAGATTTTGCCATCCATTTCCCTGTTGTTCGACCCGAACATCGGGTGTGTACATATTATATCAAAATGATCCGGCAATACTTTCAAGAACAAGTTTCTTGGGAACTCTTTAACCGATAAGACATCTACACTACAACAATAGCTCTTTTCCCTGGCGACATGTCGGGGCTTTCCCCAGCGACATGTCGCTGGGGAAAGTTATCCCCA
>BQNB010150946.1:3373-15967 GCA_026074375.1 Tanacetum coccineum
AGCTTCGAGGTAATGACTTTAACCTACCAAGATCACTCTCCAAGAGAGAGATCTGGTCTGGGAAGATTAAAACATACAAAACCTGAAACTCAAGAATCTTCAAACAAGAATATTTCAGGACCTGTCACTATTTTTGACCCTAAACCAGTCACTTCTTCAGTTCCTATTGAATTCAAAACAAATGACCAAGAGTCTAAAATATACGAGCTACCAAAACTGGTCCAAATATTAATGGATGTGAAGATTAACTCAACTCAAAAGCCTTAGGAACCAATATCTGTGTCTTACAGCCTGAGTCATCTAAGTCAGTTAACTCATTCAAATAAAGTCAGGATTCTAAACCAAATGGCAAGAACCCTGAGTCATCAAAACCAGTTACACCTAAACCCCTTCAAAAACCCAAGCTTAAATGTGAGCTTTGCAACTATACCAATCATTCAACTGATGATTGCTATAGGATCCTTTACTGCATGAAATGCAAGAGAGAGGATCACATGACCTCAGACCACGATATGTATATTGCATCACTAAGAAGTAGTCAAAACTACAAGGCACATCCTTATCAGTATGCATCTCCTTTTAAACAGATTCTGAAATCCAAGGCAAATCCTTTCCCACCATGCACTCACTGTGGCTTCAATGACCACCGTCATGATGATTGTAGAAATTATCCTGAGTGTAAAATCTGTAGAAGCTATAACCATTATATCTTAAAACATAATAGAGTCGTTCAAATCAGAAGTGGAGTACAAGCTGAGTCCTCTCAGTTTAGTGAGTCCTCCATTGGTGTGAGTTGTACTAATTGTGGAAGTAGTGTGCACTCAACCACTGATCACAATGATTTTGAACACTTTAAAAGAGGTGAAAAACTTCAGGTTGCCAAAACCAAAGAGCCCACAATGAAGTGGGTTCACAAGAGAAACTAACCAAGTTTATTATTTGTGTAGAGACACATCAGGGAGCCCATTTGGTACCTGAACAGTGGAAGCTCAAGGAGTATGACTGGTGTCAAGAGTTATATGCACAAATATGTAGAGCAACCAGGTCCTAAGGTAGTGTTTGGTGATAACTCATCATGTATTACTGAGGGATATGGTTCAATAAACTGTGGTGGTATTGTTTTCTCTAAGGTAGCCTTTGTTAATGGTCTTAAATACAATTTAATTAGCACAGTCAACTCTGTGATGCTAAATATATTGTTCAATTTAATGATAAGCAAGGAACAATCTTTAATGCTAACAAGGAAATTGTGTTGATAGTCCCAAGAAGAAATGATGTATATGTCCTTGACATGTCCTCACTAACTCTAAATGGAGCCTGCTTCTTTGCCAAAGCCACAGAAAGTATAAACTGGCAATGGCACAAAAGGCTATCACACTTAAATTTCAAAAATATTAATAAACTTGCTAAGCAAAACAAAGTTCTTGGTCTTCCTTCACTTTTTATTCAATGGATTACTCCATCTAAATCCATAGTACTTATCACTGCGGTCTCGAGTAGATATACCAAGCCAAGTTCTAAAGTCTACTACATCACCGGCACACTCATATTTTGTGGAATTTGTGTAAACATTTGGAAACGGATAGGCTAAATTCTCACAATATCTAACAAGGGTTATTATCAAGTAATTTCTCAAAAGTATGCTTGATTTTTTTTTAAATTTGAGCATAATTTAATCATTTTAATGTGAAAAGTAGGATAAGTAAACATTCTAATTTCATCCCCCACTTGAATTATACAACGTCCTCATTGTATAGATAAAACATTAAATACGGGAATTAAAAAGAATTAGAATGAGAAATGTTGGTCCCACTTTTGATAGATCGAATTCCTTAAGCTTGTTTAAGGTTTAGTTATATTAGATAAATCTAACACAACTATAGTAGAAACTTTGTTTGAATGTATTAAAGATTATGCGGAATCTAATCTTTAATATTAAGAAGAATTATCAATGAAACAGTAATTATATGAACATATAATTCAACAAACAAAAGCTCCAATATTATAATAATACGAATACTCTCAAAGTATTAGGGTTACAAAGACCTTGAAGCTATGACAATTCTATGAATGACTCGTGGTTTTGGTACATCAATCTTTATGCCCTAGGACCTCCTTTTATACACCAAGGAGTCCTAAACGGCTTACAATACTTTCCTAAGTATATCAAATCTTTTAAACAAATAAGTTATACATATCTTTTACCAAAATATCTCATACAAATCACATAAACAGTACTAACTAACTTAGCAGTACTAACTTCTTCACTAGCAGCATTAACTCTTCAGCAGTAGTAACTTTACACCAGCAGTAGTAACTTTTGTACTAGCAGTAGTAACTACTTAGCATATTTTCCAGTCTTTATCTCTGAGCAGTCTTAACTTCCACTAGCAGTAATAACTTCCTCTAGCAGTAGTAACTTTGTACTTACAGTTGTAACTTCACCAGCAGTCTTAAACACTTAGAATATTTTTCATTGAAATTCTCCAGCAGCACTAACTTTGACTGAGCAACACTAACATCAATAAGAGCAGCAGTAACTCCAAACAGCATTAAGAAGGATTAAGGCTTTTAATCCCAACAATCCTCCCCTAAACTTGATATTTACCTCCAAAATCATCAAGTTTCTCCATTAAAAGCTCCATAATCACCAGGAGGATGATTCCAAACACTTCATTGATTCTTAAGCTGTTTTGTGAGAAGTTTAAGAAGCTGATATGCCATTTTACTAAAATAATCAACCTGAAGCTTCTTGTTTAGCATATTTGTAATTATAGGTGGTGTAAGGGGATATCTCTTTTCTACCAGCATGTAAATCATCCCAAATTGCAAACTCAAGCAATGTACTCTACAAGAGTCATACATCTTCCATTCCAACACTTTGTATCCTTGTTGCAGCTTCCATATTTCATCTTCTACATATGGTTCAAACATTATTTTCATATCATTCCATAACAGATAATCCATATCCTCCACTGGTCTTGTTGATCCATATTTAGTCTTTACTAGCTTGTATAAATCTTCCAATGTCAAAGCTTTTGAGCATATGACTGAAGACTAAGTACATCTAAGACTTTCCATCAGCCGTGATTATCTGGTAATAGCTTTTCTTCCCCTCTTTGTGAATCTTCCAGCCAACAATACTTAGAGACTTAGTAGCTAAAGGAATAGCATCAATTGCTACTTCCTCTTCATCAGAAAAAAACCCCAATTTTCATAAGCTCTTTAATAATCTTAGCTATTTCTTGATCATTATCCACTTTAGCTATTTCATGAACAACATCCACCTTTTACTTTTTAGTGAGCTCTTGTTCCAACTCAGTACATGCTCTCTTTGAACTACCTTCCACCAAATCTATTCTGAAAGTTTTCCCCCCCAACAAATTATTCACCCTCGTTGAAAAACATCTATCATACATCCTTTCTGTATATAATCAAAAGATTTGTGCATCAAGTCTTTGGGCTTCTTTCCTTCCAAAATTCTTCGTTAATACACATGATTTTCTTATGTTATCTCTTGAGTTGTGTTTTGTTCCTCTTCTCCTTTGCTCTTTTAGCTGCAAAGTGTTTTATTCTTTGCTCTAGGATTTCTTTAAACAATGTGGCTTTTTCTTCAATTATGAATTACTCTTGTTCTTTAGCTTCCAGTCTTTCAGCCAACTGGTAATCAGCATCAACTTTTGCTTGAATGTCATCCCAAGCAATATTGGCTTCATCAATCTTTTCTTCTTCAGCTCTGATAATTCTTTCTTCTTCATCAAATTCAGCTTGTAATTTAAGTGCAATCTCTTCATCAAGCTTGAGTTGATCTTTCTTCTTCAAAGGCTTCTCAGGTTCTACCAATATTCCTTTCCCTTTGTCCTGTGATAGACCTTTGTCCTGAAATTGTTGTGAAAATATATGGTTGTTGATATTCCCGACCACTAGAGTAATCCCTTTAGCTTTGGGTTTTTTGCTCTTTAAAGGTTGACCAGAAGCTGAGCCAAAGTTAGATCATCTTCAGTAGTTGTTGTAGTTGTTGTAGCACTAGCACTACTAACCTTTGCACTAACAACACTAACTTGAGCAGTCTTAATCACTTTAGCCACTTCATCAACAACATTTCTTCTTTTATTAATCTCTTCCACAACAACAACTTCTTTACCAGTCAAAGTACCCACATCAAACATCTCTGCATCAGCATCATCTTGAACACTAACTAGGGTAATGTCTTCATCTTCATCAATATCATTAATCCTCTCTTGTTTGGATGCATCCTCACCCAAAACTTCTTCTTCTTTAGAGGAGTCTACCCTAGCAGTCAAACTAACCTTGTATAGTCTTTTTAGCTTATGAGTTCTTGACCTTCCTTTCTTTTCTAGCCTCTTCACCCTCCTTTTCAAGCTATCAATCTCCATGCGTTGAGAGGTCTTTATATTCTCCAAATCAAGAACTCTTATTTGTAAATTGGTACATAAATCCATTAATTCCTCAAGTTTCAGTCTATCCTCACCACTTTGAAGTGTGTTACCTCTTGTGAGCAGTAGATTATTGGAAAGTTTAGATACATTCTTAAACCTAGTTTGAGCAATTATATCCCCTATAGTTTATTGGCGCCTAGGACCACCACCTGAAGCAGTTCCTTGGGAACCAACTTCATTAGGTGTTGCCTTTGATCGGGTCTTAGATATGTTACCACCGTCTTGCTCTGCTTCTAAGTTATATCAGTAGTGGCAGGGCACTAGCCACACACCAAACTGTCACCACTCTCCTTATGAACAGCCTTATCTCTACAGTGTTTAGTAGGACCACTGGAATAAGGTTATCTGAGTTTTTCCTTTCTCTTAGGCTTCCTAGGTATTTGAGTCTTTTGAGGTTGAGTTGGTTAAATAAAAGTAGGTGTGTAATGGGGATCAGTAGGAATTGTTAAACCTTCACCTATTTCTTCTTGATGTTGTACCACCATTGTTGGAAATAATGGTGTTATTCTTCTAGAAAAACCTTTTCCTACCCTTTTTATATTCCTAAAAATATTCTTCGTATGAGAGGGTGCAATATAAATTCTGTCATGAGTTGACAACCCTTCCAGTTGATTATCCAAAAACACTTGTACAAAACCCAATAGGATATATCAAAAATTTTACCCATATTATCCAAGTTCTTTACCATACTTTCAAAAATGAATTTTGAAAAGTTGAACTTCTGGTTTGTGGCTAGACAAATGATTGTAGATGTCATAGTGCTACTAAACTCATTCCATACAGTAGTCTTTGGACTTAGACATTGCAAAATAGTATGGATACGGAATTTCCATTGTGGAGAGAAGAATACTTTATAAAAAGTTAGCTTCTGTGAAATTTGCTCATACCCCATTAATGTCAGTCGTTCAAAGATGGTAGCATTTGGTAACAATTAACACCGAGTCACATCTTTAGACGAAAGAGATCTCTTCTAACAATCGATCAGTAGATGTATGATCGTATTTCCATCCCTCTAGGGGTATAGTAATTAACTTCCCTGTTGACAGTTTTGGCTTTGATAGTAGACCAAATTGTCTATTAGCCTGGAAATGTATATAGTGAGATTGAGACCGTTTAGTGCATATTTTATAGGGTTTGCACTCAAAAAATCCACAATTTGTTCAAACCCTTCACTTTTAGCAGTTGATAGACAAAAGAATGCATACATAATTATGAGTAATCTATCAAACTTTAGAATCCCCATATGTGTTGGGTTTAAATGATAGTGAAAAAATTACGTTAGAGTGTTTATGTGTGATTAGAGTGAGTATATGGATGAAGGGATGTTGGAAAATGAGTGTGAGGAGGGTAAAGATGATTGAATGAATGACGGGCGGTTAGAATGCGTGTAGATGTATTTAATGGAAACAACCTCTCAACTAGCTTTGCAACTTGTAGAACCAACAGTAGTGAGGAGGGTTTATGTGTCTAGGACAAACATTAAACTTAGGACCAGCAATAGTTAAGTTATGCCCTAATAGCATTTACAGGAAATCAGTGATGTAAGGTGATTGCTAAATAGCGAGTGGGTTTCTGGTGGGGGGGGGGGGGGGGGGATCAATTATTGAAGGAGAGGGGGAGGGGTGGGATAGGGTGGGGTTTTTGGGGTGGGGGGGGGGGGGACTGTTGTTACTTAGATATCACCAGCATGAACTCCAATTCTAGTCACTAACACTTTCCATCATCAACCTAACATTTTCTTGTTTTTCCTGCAAAATAATAGTTCCAAAAAACCAAGAACACACAATCTAGAGCAATTTTCCAATTATCACGGTATAATTTAACCTAAAAAGTATTAAGTAAACTAACAGTAAAAACTCAGCAGTATTAAGTAGAACCACAGTACTAATATACTTATAAGCAAAACTTTTAATGACAATGAATAACAGTAACTACATTCAAATTCATATCTCTAACACACACACAAGAATAAAAGTCTTTATGGATTTAGATGCAATTCTTCTACATTCAATTATGGAAAATCTACTTACATCAAAAGCTTTTGTAAGCAAATCTGCAACATTCTTATCAGTATGGATTTTGACCATTTGAATTAATTTTTTTCATGGCTATCTCTAATAAAATGGATGTCTGAATTTTTTATATACTTTTGTTTTTTGAATGAAAAATAGATTTTATTTATGCAAATAGTAACTATAATTGGAAAGAAATGATTTGGTATGCATACAAATTGACCCATTAATCAATAGTTGAACCTGAACTCCTAAGCACTTGCCACAATCATATGTTGGTTGCAAGCATAGATTTTCAGCTTGCTTATTAAATGGTATGGAGAATCTGAGGGTGATGGAGACGGCCTGTGAATGTTGCGTAGTAACTGGAATGACAACCTCTTTGTTTGTAGACTTCATCCAAAGCTTTTCTGCGCAGCATAATCACTACATGGTATGCTACCATATCTAAAGGAGAATGCTTTTGGAACCGTTAGCCCTATTTAGGTTGATAACTTATATACATATCACTACAAAATCCTTTTCATAGCATAAAGATGTAAAACCTTTGGATGACTTTCTATCTAGCACAGGCACACACTGCAAACATGATGTGCCCCAAGGCTGAAGATGTAAATCAGGCAATATTCATATAATTTGACCTATAAATTTGAATACTCTACCTTCTTTCGAGGCCCCCATCTTGCATGGGGCGATTGGAGGGCATTAGGTGCTTTTGAGTTTCATGTGTGCTTGCTGTCTTGACTCTGTTAAACCTATTGGACGGTTATTGGTCAATGAAATATGATTTATATGTGTTATTTTTTGTGGGGTGAAGAGGAGAGAGGCGTATGGGTTGACTATATTTAATGTATGTGTCTCCTATATGAACTCAATTAAAAGTTCTCATGCATCATCTTCTCAAAGGTAAAGCATAGCCATTATTTGTTAATCCTAAAGATGGAGATCATCCAACATAAACTTGAACCTCAAGAGACACCTGTATGCGCGAGGAGTATATAAAATATGAGTCGAGATTGTGAGAGAATGAGATCTCACCTCTCTCTGGGCGGCGGAGGGGAGGATATTTACAAGGTTTCATACAGGATATTGGAGCTTGATGTGAGGTCCATATTTGATTGAGAGAGCCGCAGTGTTGTCTTTAAAAGAATGAGTTGAGGTGCTGATGGAGGGGGGGGGGGGGGAGGGTGGCGCGTGGGGGGGGGTATGAAGAGAGAGTGAGAGAGGCGAGAGGGGCAGTATTGAGGAACTGTGTGGTATTTGCAGGTTTGTAATAATGGGTTTAAAGTTTTAGTGGGGTAGTTGATTGGCGAGTTTTGAGTCTCTATCTTGGTGTAAGTTGATTATTACAGGATTTATTAGAGCGGGATTTTATTTATTTGAGGTATGGTGCGCGCGATTTGATTATTTGATGGATTTTTTTATTTGATATTTTTTCCCATTTAGAGAGCCTTTTTATTCCTGAAAACAGTTTAGGCTTTGTCTTTTTTGTAATATCCGTTCTCTTGCACATACATACCACACAAAGAAATATTTGGCATTTTATGCAGTGTTTGGATTGTTTGATAGGGTTTTTTTTGTTTTAGAGTTGTAGTTGCTATTTAACTTTTCCCCTATTAAGATATTTGTATGTAGAATGCGAGCGACATATGACATTGTATTCCTGGGTAAGTTTTAATTATTTTTGTGATTTAAAATTATTGATTTTAATTTGTTATGTGATTTGGGGGTATTGGTTTGGATTGTTTTGTAAGATTTTTTATACTCTAATAATTTAACATTTTCTTTTACATTACACAATTGTTTTTTTGGTGTGCGAGTGTAATACTTATTGAACTTTTTCATTAGTGATCATAAACATTAGGATCACTTAAATAAGAAACACCTCATTCATAAGGTCCCTAAAATATAAATTCATCCTTGATTTTTCACTTATTCCGAAACATCTGTCTGTGTGGAGCGCAAACGAAATCACTTGTTAATTACAAGTTTGGGATCTAACGCTACTCATATGCAATTGGTGTAAATACACTTGGCTCCTCCAACAGATAGCATATGAGTGAGCGAGGGAGTGTGAGTGCGAGCGATTGATTTTATATATCTCAGCCAACCCAGTTTTTTGAGAGTGTTATCTTTCCAAGATTGCAGTTCACAAAGAGAGCGAGGAATTCAGATCACATATGATTGTTGTCCCATTAGCTTCATTTGAATCTGGCGATTGCCCTTCCATCGAGCTTTGTAGGGGATTTTTGATATCACCTGTTATAAAAAGAGAAGTTATGGATTTAATGGTGGTAAGGGTGTGAAAGGTATAAGGATGTTGAAGTTGTTAGTTGGATGTGTTTTTTTGTAATAAATGATTGGTTGGAAGAATTTTGATTTATGGGGAGGTTTGTGATTGGACGGTGTATATAGTTAGGACACAGTTAATGAAAGATAAGATTAGGGTCGGGGGGAGGGGGGTGGCAATATTGTGTATAATCACAGTGTTGAGCTATATAGGAGCGAGAGATTAACAAACGTCAGGTTTTTCAAAATTTTGTAGGATTAACGTTTAGTTCCAGATTATGTATTAATTTTAGAAAAAACACACTTTCCCCTTTATAAGTAAGCAACTAACTATCAACATTATTAGTTTTTTTCCACATCATTTTAATTTTTTTCCAGTTTTTTTGCAACATTTAATATTTACACGTATACAGGGAAATTTCTTTTTAGAAAATTAAAACATAATTTTGATCAAAAACTCTTATTTATCAATTCATCGATAAAGCGGTTTTAACTCTAAAATGATGAACTTAACGGATTGTAAAAGTGATAAAACTCTAACTATCTTACACAAAAAGAGCAGTATTATTAGAGCGCGCGAGATTAGAAAGCTACTAGGCGTGAAACAAGCCAAAAATTACACTTATGAGCTTTTAAGATTTCCAACTAATCCTTGCTTAGCATTCCAACTTATATTTAACTCTATCATTTCTCGTTCTTCGCAAATTTAAAAGAAGGGTTTAATAAGGAGAAGTAATCGCGTGATGCTTAGCCAAATTAAATTATTGCGTGGCTTATTAGAGTCATTGGATGGAAACTGCAAATACTTGGCCTTTTGAGCTAGAATTCGCATTTAAAAAGCTTCCTTATAAAAAGATTAGCAAAAGCTTATACTTTTACACACACAGAGAGTAAGGAGTACAACACAGAGCTCAACATGCGCAACTGTTTTCAATCTAAAAAATTATTCTTATTCTCACACGGAAATGTCAACCAGAGTGTGATCTTAAACACATGTATTTTTTATTTTTTTTAAAACTTTGGCATCAACCAACACACACAGAGTTTGTATTTTCTGATAAAACGGGTATTACACATAGAGGCAGCGCGAGAGCATCACATCGATAGACACACGAGGCCCCCCGTATACTAAAATGATAAATTGTCCTAAATGGTGGGGTTACCAACCCCCCCCCCCTGGGAAAACACACAACCCCCCCACACCCTGGTGCCCCCCCCCCCCCCCCCTCCCCCCCCCCCTCCCCTCATACTAATTCCAAAGTATATTCCTAATATAAAAGGGAATCTCACGTAAATCTAAAGCCGTTTATTAACACAGCCAATTGGTAAAACGGGGTTACGTGAAAGACATAGACAAATGCAAGTGAGATCAAATCGATAGATTCCCTCCTCATACTAGAACGATACATTGTCCTCAATGTGGGGGTTGTCACCCCCCTCATACTAATTTCAAATCATATTCCTATTATAAAAGGGGATCTCACATAAATCTAAAGCCGTTTATTAATTATGCCAAATATTAAACGTTAGTCAATAAGATCAAGGATATAGGATTCCCAAAATAAGCATACAAAGGAATGAAGATCGAGTGAACGTAGGAAAAAACTACGAGGACGAGAGTCTTCATAATCTGGGTAATCCTGACAATTACAGACAACAAAAACACGAGAAAAGAAGAGGCGAGCCCCTCACATTACACTTATTAGAAAATAGAAAGAAGATAGAAACACACGTTGCCTCCCGAGAAGCGCTTTGTTTTTGTTAACCGAATCATAAGCTTGACTCGACCCCAAATTTAGTTGTCCATGGGGAAGGTTTGGAGATCCGACACAACCATGGGTGGTATGTCCCCTCCAAAGTAATGTTTGAGTCTATGACGGTTCACCTTGAAGTTAGGTTCGTTGGTTGAAGTTAACTCAACGGTACCATAAGGGAAAACTTGGGTGACGGTAAATGATCCGGTCCAGCGGGTCTTAAGCTTGCCTGAGAAAACCTTTAATCGAGAATTGAAGAGAAGGACTCGATGACCAACGTTAAAGATGCGGTTCTTGATTTTGGAGTCGTAAATCTTCTTCGTTTTCTTTTTGTAGATTAAAGAGTTCTCATAAGCTTGATCACGAAGTTCATTAAGTTCATTCATTTAAACTTTCCGGTGATCCCCCGCGGTCTTAAGGTCAAAATTGCAATGCTTCAAGGCCCAATAGGCCTTGTATTCAAGTTCAATAGGGAGATGGCAAGCCTTCCCGTACACAAGCTTATAAGGAGTACACCTGATGGGCCTCTTAAACGCGGTACGGAAGGCCCATAATGCATCTTCCAACATATCGAACCAAGAAGCACAGTTTTCACCTACGGTTCTTTCTAATATACGTTTCAAACCACGATTTGAAACCTCCACTTGCCCACTAGTTTGTGGATGATACGCGGTAGAAAGTCGGTGGGTAACCCCATATTTAAGCATGACCTTTACGAATTGGTCATTGCAAAAATTAGTACCGCGATCACTAATAATAGCACGAGGAGTTCCAAAACGGGCAAAGAGAGATTTTAAGAACCTACAAACAACTCGGGCATCATTAGTGGGGAGCGCTTTCTCTTCAACCCATTTTGACAAGTAGTCAACGGCCACGAGAATGTACTTGTTCCCTCGTGAAGACGGAAACGGGCCCATAAAGTCGATGCCCCATATGTCAAAGTTCTCGCAAACTTGAATTGCATTTTGTGGCATCTCATCACGTTGTGAGATTTTGCCTTGACGTTGACAAGCGTCACACCGTGTGACTAAGTCATAGGCATCTCGATAAATAGTGGGCCAATAGAAACCGAAATCAAAGACTTTCTTAGCGGTGTAGTTGGCACCATGATGTCCCCCGATGTGTCTATTGTGGCAAGCTGTGAGGATATCAACGGCTTCTTGGCCGTATACACACCGTCTAATCACTTAATCCACACAAATCCTAAACAAGTAGGGGTCGTCCCAAAAATAATGCTTAACATCCTTAAAGAATTTCTTCTTTTGTTGGGGCGACATCCCTTTTACTATAAAGTTCCCCGCATGGTAATTTGCAATATCGGTAAACCATGGGGTGTTAAAATCACCACAAAAAGTCACCATCCCAAGTGTCTCAAGAGGAAATATTTTGGTAATTTCCTGTTTCTCAAGATCACTTTGATGGGGATTCTCTAGTCTAGACAAGTGGTCGGCCGATAGATTCGCTGCTCCTTTTTTTATCACGGATAATGACATCAAATTCTTAAAGGAGAAGAATCCAATAGAGCAATCTCGGTTTAGCATCTTGCTTAGCTTGAGAGCCGAGTGGTCTGTATACACTATGGTCTTTGATAAGACTAGATAAGGTCAGAATTTCTCAAAAGCATACACCACGGCTAATAATTCTTTTTCTGTCGTGGTGTAATGAGCTTGGGAATCGGTCATAGTCTTGCTCGCATAGTGTATTGGCTAAAAATGTTTGGTCTTTCGTTGCCCCAAGACTGCCTCAACCGCAAAGTCACTAGCATCACACATAATTTCAAAGGGCAAGTCCCAATCGGGGGTAACTAAAATCGGAGCTTCGGTTAGTTCTTCTTAAGGGTCTCAAATGCCTCTCTACACTCGGTCAAGAAAATGAACGGAGTATCTTTTTCAAGAAGATGGGTCATTGGCCAGACGATTTTAGAAAAATCTTGAATAAATCGACGATAAAACCCGGCATGACCTAGAAAACTCTGAATTCCTTTGACAGACGTGGGAGGAGGTAATTTTACAATAACATCAACTTTCGCCCTATCTACCTCAATCCCAGATTTCAAAATCTTATGGCCGAGGACAATGC
>BQNB010150948.1:0-15967 GCA_026074375.1 Tanacetum coccineum
AGATATCAGATAACACACACATAAGATTTTTTTTTGTTTTTGATTCTTAACTGAATTTAAAAGGCTTATATTTATTGAAGATGTGGTTACGAAGAAGATTGTTTATCACTTATTTGACGGTGAAGTGGAATTATTTGGGTTTGTGTTTTATCATATGTTAAAGTGAGTGTAACACTTTAGAGATAACTTGTTTGTGCTTAGAAACGATGTGACAAAGAATTGACAAATCTAGCAAAGGTGTGTGATCTAACTTATGGTGCTCAATGCTCACATTTGCTATCACTTTGGTTATGTGTCTCATAGAAGATGAGGATAAATTGTCAAGAGATTGCGGTCTCCCTATACATCGGTTTGGGTATACATTCGAAGTCACGTGGATAGTACAAGACATAAGACACAAGTTTGGGTTGTTCTACTTCAGCATCAAATTGGTTATACTTAGTTTTCTTCATCAGTAATCATTACATAGAGCCTACAGAATTGAAGATTCATAAAATGGTTAACATATGAGTTTCAGGGGAAGCTTATTGTTAAAATGTTTAACCATTTACATGCACCACTTGAGGGGAAGTGTTTCGTTTATGTTTCTACTGCTCAAAGTCATTTTTCGTATTATGCTTCATGGCGAGTATTTTGAGTATTGGAAGGCTAGATTAGTAGTTGTGGTATATGGTTTGTAGCTGTTTTGATCCAAGTTGCATATCTACAGAAGACCCTTATTTGATAATTACAAAAAGAGGAAGAAGATTACGGGTTTATTGATTTGCAGCTTATGATATGTGGGTGGCATGATACAGAGGATATCAACTTCACGGGGAGTTTTGTTTCATTCAGAGAGATGAATACATTTCCAACATCAGGGGAAAGCTTTGGCTTTATGATTGAAGTTTTCGTACACGACTTTTGTTTGTGTTGGTCCATCATCAAATAGGGAAGATTGTGGGCTTCTAGATTTTGATGAACAAAATAAATAAAAAATGAAACAAAAAGGACAAAAAACGCATTAAAGAATTCTACAGTTTGGTAGAGAATATGTAATTCTAGAAGATCTCCTTAAGAAATAAAGTTAACAAAGAATTCTCTAAATATTTAAAAGATTTACTGTCTAAAGTTTATCTTCCTTTGGTAAGTCGTGATCTCTCCCTAATAAAAGAGATCATAGATACATAGTTTTGGGTGCAACAGAAAATATGTAGACGTCTTATAAAGGTGTGTGCAGTTTTATACGGCGTGAGTACACTACTCGGGCCGCCTAGAAGTTGATGTGCCATCCCCCAGGCTCAATGCACTCCCTGAAAGAATGTAACATGTATTCACATGAACCTCTCAGAAATAGGGCTGCAAGGACAAAGATAAGACGAAAAACCTTGGTTTGATAATATACTGTTCTTTAAATGTCCGCTGCGTACTTAAAATATTCATGTATAACCATAGAGCTAGATGAGCTTTAAACGATCTATCCCATGTAAATTGATCAAACCCTCAGTAACACCTACTCAATAGACATTGAAATTTACTGATTCATAATTTATGTAAACGTTCAAATTTTATCGTAAAACCTCTTTTATCCATGATTATTATAAAAACGTTGAGAGGTCGAGAAATATAAATAACGTTTAAGACAGAATAGTATATACCAATCTCCCCTTTTTTGATGATGACAAAATATAAACTCATTTTGTATAAAATTAATAGTTACACATTATTAATGAGTTTTGTTCCATTTCTCCCCTTTTTGTCGAATTCAAAAAGGATGATTGTCGATTTGTTGAAGAAGACAGAAATCGACGGAATATCAAAACACTCCCCTTGATGGATGCTCCCCCTTGTTCGGGGCACCCGGATCGATCTTTACGAAAATTTTGCTACAAAACAAAGTTAGAAATACAAAGCAAGACAAATACTTTTAAAAGCTACACATTTATATTTTAAGTCACCCAAAAAGAAAAAAAAAGAGAGTTTCATTCAAACCATCAAGAAACTCATATAATCCACATGCAATAGTACATTCACTACAACACAAAAAATAAAACTAGAACTAATATGAGCCTAAGAACAAATTCAAACAATATGAATCATTAAGGAAAGTAGATAATCATAAGGATAAAGACATGATAAGGCATAATCTATACTAGTTAATCTTAAAGAGTAGTAGATGTCATAATCCTAAAGATGTGTTATTATTATAGGTGAACTAGAGTTTTCGAGTAGCTTAATTATGGTGAGGAGGTTGTTATAGAGGATGGAAATTGAGTGGAAGGACCAATGATGAGAGATTTGATACGATTAAGGTCATCTTTCACTATATCAAATAGCTTTCGGGTATCCAAGCAATAATGACAAAATTATGAATGAAAGTTGACTTGATCTAAAGAAGGTCGAGGGATATATGATGAGGTATGAGGTGAAGGATTTGTTGCTCCAGTTTATTTTAGCTTTTGAGATTTATGTAAGCAATTTAATAGGTGATGAATTCATTTAGGTTTAATATGTTTTTGTAAAGGTGAAGAATATGAGAGAGAGTTATTTGAGATATGACAGATGGGAGTACTCCATAGTTGGTTGAGGAGAGGTGGTTGAAGAGGAAGACCATGAACCCTTTTCTCCACTAAGTTCGAGAATGCCCTTTAGGTATTTTCATGAGTATCACGAGGGATTTGCTAGAGGATGACATGAGAACTTGAAGAGAAGTAGAAGGATGTAGAAGTGAAGATGTGGACAATATGAAGAAGAATGATGATTTCAATTAAAAAGGAATTTTGGAAAGGCATGTGTAATTGGAGAAAAAGATTCTAATAAGTGTTTTGTTAGAAGGAAATAATGGTTGGAACTAAGTAAGAATAGGGTTAAAGTTGCAGAAAAAAAAGGGACAGAAATTTGGTGGCTTCCCGATGGTGGTCCCTCAAACCTTAGGCGATCCCATATATATATTAGGGGGCCGCCCTTGATTTTTGGGGGCCTTTTTCTGGGCGTTTTTACTAAATTTTCCAAGGGTTAATTGTTTTCTAGAATAACCTAAGTGGGTTGCTATATCTAGATTACGTGTGATGATCATGATGCACACATCGAGCATCTTCAAAAGTCTCGTCAGTTGAGATGATATATAGATGATTCATTTTTGTTGGATAAGAGATGAAGTTATGATTGTTTGGAGAGAATTTGGTTAGATTGTCAAGAAATTTTGACAACAAAAATCCGTATGGCAGGATGCCATTGGATCGATGTTTGAAGTCATTTATTCGATTTAGAATGAAATGAGAGATGTTGAAGGGTGTAGAGGAGGTGATGCAGAAATGCATATAGGCTTCACAAGCCCGAATTAGATTTTTGTCAATATCAACGTACATATGATGTTCTCACGAATTAAGAAGGATGTGCCATTTTAAGATAAGGCAAAGCTCTTAATGAAAGATTACATGGATTCTCTAATGCAAACTTGAAATCATTTAATCATTTGTTGGAGTGTTGTTTTGTTTGTTGATCAATTTTAGAGACTATTCATTGTTATGAAAGCAATGTCCTTCAAATGGAATATTGAGTAATGTTCCAAAATCCCAAAATGAAGCACCAACTCGCTTTCTATTTATTTCAAACAATATGATCCAAAGATCATCTACGAGAGTTAGTTCAAATGTTTGATAAAATTCGTATATGAATTTTTGTGGATATAGGGTTCCTTTTAAAGGAAGAAAGGTTTGAAGCCCGATTTTGCTTAGGTTCTTTCCACTGTTTGAAACTCTTTGAAGTCAAATGTCTTGTCAACAATTCTTCCTTCATGAATAGGTCGACAAGGTATTTTTAGATGAAGTGATTTTTGAGAGGATTTGGAGTGATTTGAAGGGTAGGATTTATTTGGAGTTAAAGAAATATGAGTTACTGAACATTTATGTTTGTCTTGAGACATTCTCTTCCACCTATCATTGATAAGAGTATTTTAGTATGTATCATTCATAATTTTTCAACATTCTTTGGGCAAGTGTCTAGTGTGTGTGCCCAAATGTAACAAATGTGGAGTAATGATTAACTTGACCTAAAAATTAGAATCCTAAGAGTTAATCCAAACGCTCCTTAGTTTGATTTTGCTCATCCAAACAAGTCAAAAAATACATATGAATTATGTACCTCAACCTTTGTCCATGAGATCATTATGCATGTGTTTGAAAACGTTTTTAAGTTGTATTAACGATGCATAACCACAATTTTATTATGTTTCTAACGTGAGTGATTTGAAAACAAAATTAGGGTTTTGGTTCGAAACTAATTTTTCAACAAATTCACTAATGTAAGCAAATCCTATGTCTACAGGAAGCATATTAGTTATACATTGTATCCTAGTAGTTTTAATTGTACAAAATTGAAAGAAAAATCAAAAATCCCCAATTTCAATTTTTGGTAATCATCATAAACCCTAGACTCAAATTGAAAGAAAATAGATGAAATGACTTGCAATTGATGATCTTTAAGATGTTGTGAATGATTATAGGTGTTGATTTTATCTTCAATTTTTGTTTTAATGGGTGATTTTGAGTTTTTGAATGGTTTTGGGTCAAGTTCGTCAATGCACAACGAAAAGTGTGTTTGTTTTGTTGATTTAAATTTTTTTGAAGTGTTCCATATTATGATATGCTGATGGCAGTCCCATATTTCCTGGCGGTGCCAAATATATTGGGGGCCGCCTATATGGGGGCCGCCCAGTAAAGGGTATTGGACTTGGTTTTTGATGAAAATTATTCAAGGAGGATGACATTTAATTTATTACTACTGTGACAATCCGTCAATTTCAGGTCGTTATTTTATTCTCGAGTATTAAATATATTTTTCAATTTTATGTTGAGATATGAACTCACGACTAACCGGGAAAATTAGGGCTTGCATTTGTAATTTACGTAACGTTTACGAAGAACCGGCAAATGCTACATTAAGCATTGACGTTTATATTTTCAAAATGCCGTAGGTATAATTTTGTTGCATTCGTTTTTATTTTTCGTGTCTCGTACTATTTTTACGTTTTACGAAAAACGACTACAAATCGTACCTTTTTAAATATCGGACTTTGATAATACCCGTATTTACAAATTATGGGGCAAGTTATACAACTCACCCCACTTATCTTACCCCTCATAGGGGCGGAAAAACCAAAGGACCAAGTGTCCCTTTGGTAAGCCTTGTTAAGCTTTCACTTAACACTTGTCCAATACCACTCTTACCTATATAAACTTACTTTGACCAAACTAACACACACACAACTCATAGTATCACCAAAAATCTGCATTGCTCTCTCTCCCACCTCTATATTGACGCCACACACACCCCAAAAACACCTATCCATAAAAATTTTGAAGATCAAATAATAAGCACACTATTGAACATGAATACCTAGTGTAATCCTTACATTTTGGTGGTGATTTAAAGGAGTATTCAAGAAGGTTACACACAAGTTGGGTAAGTTGATCAAGAAGTTTATCAAGTTTTTGGGTAATAAAAATGGTGATCTAGAATAATTTGGGTGAAGATCAAAGTTGGAGTAGAAGGGTTATATTGTTTTTTTATCAATTGATCATTCTCATCATTTATTTGGGGTAAAACTCTACTTGTTTTCATTATTATTGTATTTTTGATTTCCTTATTGTATATGTAAATGTATAATATATGATGATCAAAAGGTGAAATTATCCATGCATGCATAGATCTAGATTAAAAATAGCTTAATCAACTTTTGAAACTAGCTAGAAATTACTAAAAATTATGGGCTGATGTTAACAGTAAGTTCTGGAATTTTGAGTAACTTTAAGAGTTGATTTGAACACTTTAGGTTGTATACAAATGTCTTGTGATCATGTAGCAAATTGGATCCCCAATGGAATGTAAAAATTGAGTAAGTTATGGTCAAAATACTAAAACTAGTTGATTCTGACCTTGCTATACAGATGGTACAAAAAGTCATACTTACGTACTGAGTTAGTTAAAAAGTTAAAAATATGAGACCTAGATAAAATCATGTAGGTTCTGGATCATCTGGATGATCAACCAATTCATTATGGTTTGTAAATGGCATCAAAAATGGTGAAAGTGAGATTTCAGTCCGAATTTGTAACTTAACCTTTATGTATAAAAGTAACCCTATGTATATGTATGACTAAAAGATGTACTAAAATGAGTTTAAATCTGTAAAGTGGACTTAAATATGAAGCCAAGCATATAAATATATAAATTTGATATCCATTTTACGGTTATAATAAACGACTATTTTCGTAAACATAAAAGTATACAAAATTTACTACTACCCGAACACTATACTATGTAAAGCGATTTTTGTAACTAAAACCCGAGGTGGTAGGACCCACTTCTTGGGAGTTTTTAAAAGTTAACTTACTGATAATAAACATGTCCCGACCTCGAGAACCCGAAAATTTATAATAAGACTCATTTACAAGCTTGAATGGGCCATAAGGCCTAATTGGGCCACTAGGCCCAATGTATTAAAATAGACATATTGGACTTGTGCTGAAGCCTAACCCATCTTGGGTTAATAATATCAACCTAAACACTTAATGGACTTACTTATGGGCCTATTGGGCTTTTTGGGATATATTGGACCATAAGAGTAAAAATGGCAAATAGAAACTAGTTAAAAACCTAGAAAAACCTAAGTGTGAAATAATTAAATCATTGGGTCATGATCATCATATAAAATACATGTATATATATACATACTTATTTAATTTATGAGTTTTCGTTAATTTTTATCGACTAGAAACCTAAGACCCGTTACAATTTGTATAGGTCTTGGTTGATTGACACGCCTACATCCGAAGTTTTTATTCATCGATATTCTCGTCCGACATCACTAAGTGAGTTCATAGCCTCGCATTTTAATACTTTAATTGTTTCATAAACCCGCGAGGGAGATAACATGCTTGTTTTTAAAATAGAACACAAGGGAGATTGTATGCTAGTTGCCTCGATTATTATTATAAGTTAGCTTAACTCGCTAGATAAAAGACCTGCGGAAATCATGAATTGTTAATTGCCGGGAAATGGCATACGCTTATACATGGAATAGTACTATTTGGAGGCTGCCACCTCCAATCCGTGACGACTGGCTATCGTCAAGTGTCAGGAATATGACACAACGGATGCGTTGTATAGAGAATAATATGCACTCATAGCGAGGGTGTATAGTAGGCATACCTTGTTGGGAACCCCAACATAATTAGATGGTAACGTTCAATGTCATGAGACTTATAAATAATCCTCCGATATAACTTTGTTTGGCCACATCGTTATATCCTGATGAATATTAAGAAATGATACTTGTGTTCGGAAATTTTATTGTTTATATATATAAACTCTATGGATTCACTCAACATTATTGTTGACGTTTTAGCATGTTTTATCTCAGGTCCTTGAAGGTAATTCGGCGATGGAGATTTTGGTTGTCGCTTATGGAAACCTAAATGTTTTGAAGGCCCATTAAATAAAAGTCATTCGAAGATGATTTGCAAAAATATTGTATGAATTATGAAACAATTTAGGACCTATGATGTAAACTTTTATTTCGAATGAATGTATTTAAAAACGTCTCTTTTCGAGTCGTTTTCTATGCTTGAGTTGTTATATTATGACGTAGCACCCCAAATGACCCTTCCGCTGAGATATATGAAAATGGGGGTGTTACAACTTGCTTCCAAACACTCTAAAATAATCTAATGTTGGTTTCCTACCTCTTAAGAGTTCGTAAGGTGTTTTTCCTAGAATGGCTCTAATAAGAATTCAGTTGAGAATGTATGTTGAAGTATCTACGGCATTACACCAAAACTTTTGTGGTAATGATTGCTCGTTCAACATAGTCCTACTTATTTCTTGAAGTGTCTTATTTTTTTAATTTATGTGTAATACCATTGGTATTGCAAAACTCTCCAAATTGCACCTCATTATCAAATTCTCTACCGTGGTCGGTTCTTATTGACACTATTGAACAACCTAATTGGTTTTGAATTTGCCTACTAAATATTTTGAATTGATCAAAAGCTTCAGTTTTGTCCTTAAGGAATATAGTCCAAGTATACCTAGAGTAATCATCTACTATAACTAGGGTGTAATAGTTTCCTTCGTAACTTTGTACGGCGGATGGACCAAAGAGATCCATATGGAGGAGTTCTAAGCATCTAGTCGTTGAGACTATATTCTTAGCTTTGTGACAAACGTGAGCTTGTTTTCCCATTTTGCAAGCATCATAAAAATGTTGATCAAACTTAAGCTTAGGTAGGTTTCTAACTAATTCCTTAGAAGCCAACGATTGAATGAGACGCATGTTTGCGTGACCTAACCTCCTATGCCACAATGTGGAATTTTCATCAATCGTAGCTAGACAAATTTGATCCTTTGGCTTATTTCCTAATTTCATCACATATAAGCCTTTCTTCCTAATACCTCTACCTATGACTTTACCGTCCTTAGTGATTTCACTATCATGTTTAGAGAAAGTTACTCTACACTTATTGTCACATATTTGTCCTATACTTAGCAAGTTAAATCTTAAGTTATCAACATGTTCTACATTTTCAATTTTGAGAGACATTAGAAATTGTACATTGCCAATGATGTACCACGAAGATTACTACACAAAAATAGACGTTACCATTCTCCATTGGTATGGCCTTGTAAGTGGAGAAGAGCTTGTCGTTGACCGTCAATTTTAGAGCTCTGCTATCCTTGATATCTTTCATACAGTTCCAATACACTACAAGGCATATCTATTTTATATAGTACAATGACACAACATTTGGTCCCCTAATATCTCATGGGTCTAAAATTGTTAGTGCCAAACAACCCTTCATTGATGCAATTGTTGGAGATGTTGAGAATAGAAGAAACTATACCATGGCATGTAACTTTGACGTGGGAAAGTTTCCAGGTTTTTAAACGAAAGCCATGAGGTGTTTTTGGCCCGACCAACATGTCTTTTTGGTTGCTGTGTTTTAGATGAGAAGAATTATATTGAACTGTCTTATCTAAGAAGGTGGAAGTTTTTTTGATCTAAAATTAGTTTTTCGAAAATCCAACTCCATCTTTGACAATGGCTTATAGAATTGTTTAACTTCATTGTCACTAGCAACAATAACTTTGTCTTTGTTTACAATTACGTGTTTTTTTGGTCAAGAAGACCCAAAATAGATTTTTGAGAAAAGACATATTTTTCCTCAATTCAGGTGTTGTTGGTGGCGGTTACCCATAATTATTTTGGTGGGGCCGCCCATAATTTATGGGACCCGAACTCCAACAGAGACACTATTTTTTAAGCTTTGTTTGCAAATTTATTTCCATAGATCCACTAGATGATGCTTTAAAATAATTAAATCCTAAAACCTTGTTTATCCCGGTAGTTTTTGACTTCTCAACAATATTATTTAGCAATGAGTACTCATTTCAAATTAATTTAATTCTAGTGGATTCTTCTTAGTTTTTCATTCTCAATTTAGTGCATGACACCTTTGCCAATCGAGATCAACTCCCTTATTTTTTCTCCGAGTGTGGATATTTATCTTAATTCTTCTAAGCTCAATTTTCCTAGACTATTTCCATAGAGCTTTTAACCTTTGTTCTTAGTGGATTATCTTTAGACTCATTTTGCATAACTTATCATATTCGTTGTCTAAAGCTAAATCATCAATTATGAAGTTTTCATCACTAAGTAAAGATAAAAATGATTCAGACATACATCACTTGAAGCATGAGCTACAAGACACATTTCATCTTTGACCTTTCATCATCTTCTTCACCGCTATCGCATCCAAGAGCCCCCCCCCCCCCCTCCGACAAAAGCTATTTGGTTCTTATCTTTCGGTGGTTTTGGACATTCTCTAGTAAGATGATTTGGGTCGCCGCATCTAAAGCATTTTCTATCACTTTTACCGTTCTTGTCAATCTGGCTTCTTTGGAACGTCTTTTTGTCATTCCTAGTTGTTCTCATGAATCTACCTCTTTTTTTAAAGAACTTCTTGAAGCTCCTTGCCGCCATGGCATACTCTTCGTCTTCGCTACCGGAAGTCAGAACACGTCTTCATCACAATATTCGTTACTTCCCTTTAAGCAATAGAAGCAATAGATTTCCTTTCAACTTTTGCTTTGACTATTTCGGAATCTTTCTTGATGATCATTTCGTGAACTTTGAGGTTCCTGATAAGTTCATCAAGAGATAGTGACGTTAAGTCTTTCGACTCTTCAATCACCGTGACCTTTGCTCTCCATTTAGGATGTAGAGCCCTAAGAAACTTCCTTACGTAGTTATTACTAGAATAACCTTCATCAAGAGCTTTAAGACTAGTAATAATAGTATTAAATCTAGCAAAAGCACTATCTATAGATTCGTCTTTGGAAATGACGAATTGTTCATATAGTTGAACCAAAAGTTCGATCTTATTGTCTTTGACTTGGCTATTACCTTGATGGGTGATTAACAAAGTTTTCCAAATTTCTTTTGTCGTGTTACACATAAAAATTCTTTCATATTCTTTTCTTGGCAAAGCATTGTAAATAACCATTTTGGCTTCATCATTTTTCACAAGTCTCTTTTTGAGATCATCGGTTTGTTTTCAAAAGGGATAACCTCATTTAATTTGGTTTCCGGATTTTGTACAATAGGTTGAAAATCACCATTGGTAATAACATGCCAAAGATCTAGATCTTTTGATTTAACATATGTCTCGAATCTATTTTTCCAATAAATAAAATTGTCACTTTCAAAAAAGTGGTGGTCTTTGCATAGATTGCCCTGCTAGATATTTGTCGGAATCCATAGATCGATCCAACCTTTAAAATACAATATATTTTAAAAATCTTGAGTGACCTTGCTTTGATACCAATTATGGAAACTAGGAGGGGGGGTTAAATAGTTTACATGTTTGTTTTATAGTTTAAAAGTTTACTTTCAAAAATGTATAGATCAAAGTTATATGTTCAATCAAATCACAATATGAACAAGCAATAAACGAAAACTAAATAACAACAATAATAATGTAAAGAGATAAGGAAAGAAACAACCAAACCAAGACACCGAGATTTTATAGTGGTTCGGCTACGAAGCACCTCTTCTGTTAGCCTCAAAATATTGAGTCGAACATGAAGTTCGTTCATTATGTATTTAAGTCTCGGTCAATCAGTTAGTTAACGTTGTAATAGGAAAGTATCGGGAATCAGGCTCGATAGTTAATCTAATATTGTATATGTTTCGGGTTTAATCCTAAGCAAAACCCAAGCCCGGGTCCTAGTTAAATATCTCGCGCGTCACTTTTAAGTGTCGGGGTATATAAGGAACTTTTCCACTTGGAAAAGTTAGTTGTTCAAAATATCTAAGAAATATCTTTTCATTTTTCTCTCATCTCTCTCTAGATTCTCTCTCTAGAACAACTCTTTCTTTCTCCTTTCTAGTTCGATTTCGTGATCGATTGTATGTTATGAAGTGATAACGGGATATTTAGATTCTATATGAATCAAACTTGTGACAACTGGATATCGATTTGGTCTAGTAAATGAATTGACGATTGATGAATTTTGATAAAAACATAACACTCTTGATGTGTTACAAAAACTCTTTAACGAGTGACACGTCGATTGATTTTCAAATCAATTTTCTCGTTTATCACTAACGTAAACCTGCAGGTCAAACGGTGGTAACGGCAACCTCAATCCCATTCAAATGCTCAATCGACGAAGACATACTATCTAGAAAGATCAAGATTTAAAGACAAAGACTTCCGCAAACTCTGATTTGAAGCTTTCAAGATAATGCAAAAGTATGAGCATGTTGGTCAAAGACAAATAATATCGTAATATTGGCAAAAGACAGATAACGACAATGGACAAAGCTTAAATTCAATATCGCAAAGCATAGAAAGGAACACTGCCTACAACAAATAACACAGAGAAAGACCAAGACCGCATGAGCTTAACGACAAAAGCAATCTCATTGATCTCATGAAGGAGTGTCATCAATGAACTCACTTCGGGGGAGATTGTTAGCCTCAAAATATTGAGTCGAACATGAAGTTCGTCACTGTCCCTGAGAAAACAATGAATCCTAGATCTTGTCTTAGGTGGAAACCAACGGGTAGAATCTTTAGTAATGTTCGTCTTAGGTGGATTCCCACAGGAAAGTTACTCAACTCTTGCACGGGCAAGGTTGAAAGTGAACCCACACATGGTTCAAATGTAGATATCCCTCATATTCATGCATGCAAACAAACTCTGGGTTTAAGTGCAGGTATATCATTCAATGGTCAAAAGCAACAAAGAATTGACCTAAATGCAGATGCACTATACAATGAAAAGCAGGAAAATCTCAGAGTGTGGTTGCTGAAATTACTGATATCTAAGAAACCAGTGCCAGAATGGTTTCACAAAAGATGAAATCTTCAGAAGACGTTTGATCGCAGCAGATCAAGCCTCGGTCTTCATGATAATGACGTCTGTTCACATCAGTTCAGGCCTCATTCTTCATCAAATGGTGTCTGCTAAAAATAACACTTCAGGCCCCGTTCCTTAATGTTCATATGACGTTTGAACAATGCAGTTCAAGCCTCGTTCTTCATCAAATGACTTCTGATCATAACCGTTCAGAACTCGGAATTCAAGACCACAGCAATGAACAGTCAAGTTCAAAGCTGGTTCCAAAAGTTGTTCCTTAAGCAAACAAGACAGCTACATCAAGACAAGAGTTGGAATTACTATTCCACCATCATATAGCAATGCTGAGGACAACAGGTAAATATATACAAAATCAGAAAATCAGAAAATTTCCAAAAAGATTCTTCTCGACATGTCTCTTGGAATCGATAACATTTACGTGCTTAGAAATGTCGATTAACATTGACACGGGTGTGTAAATGAAGTTCGAGCGAGAGTTGCAAATAGTTTCAAAACATGTCATTTCTAATTTTCTAAATGGCTTATGTGCAAATGTCAGTACATAACCCGGACTTCAAATAAAGGAAGGTTTATAACTTATCCTCACAACGAGAAAATTAACGTTTCTCGGTCTTGAGCTGTTCTTACAAGACATTCAATGTTTTTAGCTCAAGAAAAAGGATAGTGTACGTTTCAGTGCGCTTACCCTCACAGTTAGAAGAGAAGTCCTCTAACATCTGGTTTTTCAAAAAGTTGAACATAATTTTTCAAGAATTTCTCAATGACAATTCATAATCTTTCAAAATTGTGTGTTCAACACTCCAACCCTCACAATGTTTTCAAAAGACAACAATTTCTCAATTGGTCCTATTCTTGAGGGGGAGTTTTTCGAAAAACAACGTTTTAATGTTCTTGGATACATCATCAACGACCATTCTTATGTATTCAAAACATTATCAAAAAATGTTCCAAACCATTCATGCTGATAATATTTTCTCCCATAGAATTTTCAAGACATATTTTAATCACAAGGTATTTCAAAAACTAAGTGTTTATTATTTAAAATAAGGGGAGAAAATGTAATTAAAATATGATCCAAATGACTCAATGTGCTAAAAAGGTTTTATGGTTTGATCTGATACCCAACAACATCTTAATTTCACGACGATTCTGAAGTCATAAGGTGGTTAGGTTAGGAATCAATCCTATGATCCAACCAGAACCGGAGGATCTACCCAAGGATAATCCAAAGTTAGAAATAGCAGTCCTTAAGTATGATTGGAGATGAATGAATATGGGAATAATGCCGACTAAGATTGAGCTAACACTAGAACAATCACAACAAGGTGTTAGTAATGACGTCCTGGTAAGCATTGAAGGCGTTGAAGAATGAAAAAGAAATGTATGGATAAAGGGTCTAAAGAAAGAAGCCCTCCACACAACTTAAGGCAGAAACCGGGTCAATACATATGCTGTCAGAATCACAAGTTGATTGCTGGCATTGAAAACGACATCATGGACCCAGTGATGCCTGCAGCAACCCTTCCCAGCCATTCGGGTTATCTCTTAATAAAACTTGCCTTCATTTGTGACACGAGATACACACGATTATCTATGACAACTCACTCCCTGATTGTTGATATTGAAAAGGTGGCAATGATCAGCCTCCGAGTACTAAAACCAAAATGCACTAATCGAGTCTAAGAGCCAAGAGAACAAGCAAAATCTAGTAGGACACATTCCATTTCCAAACACTTATGAACATCATCAGAGTTCACAAGCAGTTATCAAGAGTCCTACGCAATATCCTTGTGATATCTGCCAGAACATTCAGAGTGATACTCTTTAGTATTCACAGTGACGAATGGAAATCCTTCCAGTGTCAACATCAAACAGCATTGCGGTAGGTGACTTGCGAGATTCTATATGAATCAAGCTTGTGTCAACTGGATATCGATTAAGGTCCAGAAAATGAATGACGGTTATGATTTGATAAAAACATACACTCTCGATGTGTTACAAAAACACTTTAACGAGTGACACGTCGATTGATTTTCAAATCAATTTTCTCGTTCATCAATAACGTAAACATCAGTCAAACGTGGTTAATCGGTAACCTCATACCCATTCAAATGCTCAATCTACAAAGACAATCTATCTAGAAAGCTCAAGGGGAAGTAGTGGGGGGTAGCGGGGGGGGGGGGGGGGGGGGGGAAGGAGATTTAAAGAACAAAGACTCCGCAAACTCTGATTTAAAGCTTTCAAGATAATGCAAAAGTATGAGCATGTTGGTCAAAGACACAAGATCGCAAGATGGCAAAGACGATAAAGACAATGACAAAGGCTCAAAGTCAAGATCGCAAAGCATGAAGGAACAAGCCTACAACAAATAACGAAGACAAAGACCAAGAACACTCGAGCTTAAACGACAAAAGCAATCTCACTGATCTCATGAAGGAGTGTCATCAATGAACTCACTTCGGGGGAGATTGTTAGCCTTAATTTTATTGAGTCAATAAAGGAAGCTCGTTCCCGTGTTCAAGACCTCACTTCGGGGGAGATTGTTAGCCTCAATTTATTAAGTCGAACAAGGAAGTTCGGTCACTCTACGATGGAGCTTCGGTCTTTAATTAGTTAATGTTGTAATAGGATAATATCGGGAATCGGGCTCGATAGTTAATCTAATATTGTATATGTTTCGGGTTTAATCCCAAGCAAAACCCGAGCCCGGGTCCTAGTTAAATATCCCGCGCGTCACTTTTAAGTGTCGGGGTATATAAGGAACTTTTCCACTTGGAAAAGTTAGTTGTTAAGTTGTTCAAAATATCTAAAAATATCTATTCTCTTTTTCTCTCATTTCTCTCTCCTCTTTCTCTCTCTAAACAACTCAATCTTTCTTTCTCATTTCTAGTTCCGATTTCGTGATCGATTGTATGAAGTGAAGTGTTAACGGGATCCTACAGATGGTCCTATTTATACCACACAAACTAGGGCTACAAATGGGCTTTACTACAAGGGCATGTACTCTACAACCTTCTACCAGAAGCTTCTAGGTCTTCCATGAGCTTCCAAGGGCTTCCAAGACTTTCTCCTACCTTCTATAGAATTCCACTAAGTCTTCTAGTCAAGTGTAGAACAATCCAAAATCCTGGGTAACCTTAAAAATTAAGCGGGACGTGAGATCTTCCCCCACCTAAGCTCGCGATGTCCTCGTCGTGCCATCCTCATGATATCTCTTGATCTCCGACCTCGAACTCGACGTGTCTCCTCTTTTCATCCGCCCACTTCTTCATCTTCTTAGCCGCCTTATCCAACGATGCCCGGGCCAAATTCGCTTGTTCATGTCACTCCTTCATGGTTTTGTAAGCAGTCGGGATACTTTCCTCATATGATGCGGCTAAGGTATTAGGAGTTAATGGTTGGCGCCTCATGACTGACTCGAAAGGACTCTTCCCCGTGGCTTCGCTCTGTTGCATGTTGTAAGAGAATTGAGCAACATCAAGGAGTTTAGCCCAATCATGTTGGTTGGCACTCATATAGTGTCGAAGATAGAGCTCCAATA
>BQNB010150949.1:0-15967 GCA_026074375.1 Tanacetum coccineum
CACATACATATGAAGATCTACAAGATTGGAGATCTAATCATCATCATCCTTTTGAAGGCTTCTTAACAATGGAAGTTCATATTAGATTAGGCATTCAAATCCATTAGACATATTTGTCTTGGATCATCATTGTATACATATTTGCATCATCTCTTTGTATCATTTGATTTAGACTAGATGGTTTATGTATTTGTGCCATATAACACAAGGTTTGTTATGTTGGGCCATAAAACATAACGGGGTTTTGGGTTGGTTCTACCCTTTATGTAAGAACCCGGTATTTAGCTTTGTACCAGATAAAGTGTAAGCGATGATGGGTTGGTTCTTTCGGTGTTTAGGACTTGGTATTTAGCTTAGTACCGGATAAAGTGTAAGCGACGTTGTGTAAGGTTTTCTCCGCCGAAAAGGGAGCATGTTAATCTAGTAAAGTAACTCTCGATTTGGGTACTCGGGGAGTGGAGTAGGGCGGAAAGGAGCTTCGTGACTGAACCACTATAAATCATCGTGTTTTGTTTGCTTTCTCTTTACATATCATTATTTCTTTACGTTTTAATTATGCTTATGTTATGGTTTGATGCTTATGCTACTTGCTTGTTGATTGGTCTCCATTATACATATAGTCATAGACTATAATCGATACTTTTCATATTACGTCGTGTTTGTTTGGTCATTTGATACAGAAGTTTTTAAATTTTAATCGAAAACGTATTCACCCCCTATACGTTTTTCCACATATCCTCCTTTATCTGTTTAGTAACTCTCTTTTAATACAAACCACAAGCATATACTTAATTATTGTTTCTTTGATCTTAAATACAAAACTACGAATACAACACCGTTCTTACTTCTTTCCTTGCTCAACTTCGGATAGAACTATCCCGAGTAAGATTGTTTTTGGTGCTGCTATCTACTTTGTGTGGCTAGAGAGGAACATAAGACATTTTACAAAAACAAAAAAGACTTGCGAAATATCTGCTTGAAGTTATTTTGGAGACTATAGGATTCAGGTTAATGAGTGTTAAAGATCTGAATTCTGCTTATGTGGATTCCGTGGCTAAAGAATGGGGTGTAATATATAGATATTTTCATAATTCCAAACCTTTGACTTCTTAGATTGGTTAAAGGGGTGTTTGGATTCATGGATAGCAGCATTCAAATTTTAACAATATGGACCTATGAATGTTCTATATTGGAGATGGCTGGTATCTTGGTGTGCCTATAATTCTAACAAGGTATTTCAAATATATTGGTTGGCCTTGTGTGGAATCAGTATGTTTGATCATGCTTGCTGGTCTTTATGGATGCATCATAAGGTAGTTTCCTATAATGATTGATTTACAATTCCTAAGTATGACTTTAATGGATTTATGAATTGAGAGGAGTTCAATTTGATTTAGCTTGAGTATTGATGCCAGTTGGTTGGTTTTAATGAGATCATACAGTGAATGGCCTTGTATCTTGGAGTGCAGTCTTCTCAGTTTCCCTGAATTATGTCAGTTGGCCTTGGGAGGTGATTTACGTATAAACGCGTGTCGTAATAATATATAGTATAATCCCGTTAGATAAGAAAATCACTTTAGGAAAAGTAATAGTCTATTTTCTGAGTGTCGTTTCCACGGCGAGAGATGAATTGAAATCCGAAGAGAAATGCTTGATTATATTTCAAGATTTTTGGTTTTAGAAATTAAACTACTTTTTAGAAAAACTATATTTAACACTTAAAATTAGACTAATATTAATTTTAGAATTATACTAAATAATAAAACTATGAGAATTATGCCAAAATAATCTAAAAGATTTATAAGACGAAAATGCTTGCTAAGTGACGTGAAAAGTTCATCAAGTGTGAATTAAGGTTTATTAACGAATTAATTTCCTTAGAAAAGATAATTATCTCACAACGTTGGTTTATTTTGACAAAAATCTCTCAAAAAGATATTAATTACTAGATGTATAGTTTGACTATTTCTCTGGATTTTGCCCTTTAAAACATTCAAACTATAAATCTAAATAATCGAAGATTATTAATTAATTAAACCCTTTTTCAAATCCACACTTAATTCCCAATTCGCAATATCACTTAACAAGCACTAAATAAACTACTCGCTACGCATAATGATAAAATAAGCAAAGCAAAACATTTTATACTAAAGCTACACTAATTAATTGAAAAAGGATAGGAAATGAGACCGAATTGAAGAGCCGCAATTAAACGATAACCACCCGATTTAATAAGCTAAAAAAATAGTCAAATTCTATCTAGCTTATTAAATCCTTAAGCTCCACGCCTCATGAGTTGACCGGTACCAAAATTCACAAATCAAACAAGGTTAAATATTAATACACTAAATTAAACTTTTTAACTAATTTTAAACTTTTGTTATTATAAAACGAAATTTATGAACTAAGTTTCTAAAACTTTTATTTGCAAAACAGTTTTAATAAAACAGTTGGGCCAAGCCCATTAAACCTACTGCAAGAAACAAAATGTGAAAACTAAAAACTGACTTTTTAAAACTAATGAATTAACAAGAAGAAGTCAAGAACGTCTTGATACTAACAAGTAATAATGAGTTATTCAATAAGCTAATAAGCTCTCGAAAGTGAGGTGATCCTAGGCTTATCGAAATAAGCCAAGCAACTTAATACTCATGGTCACCTTTTAGTGTTCGAATCGAGCAAGAATTAAAATAAGCTAAAGACGAACCAAGCAAAAGAACCACACCAACAATAAGCAAAGGCTTATTCGGTTTAATATAAGCCTATATCCAAAACGAAATAAGCTGAGAGACAGCTTATTCGAATGTAATAAGCTAGAGGAATTGATGATCTAAATAAGCAAACAAAATAAGTAAAAGAGAGAATAGAAAAGAAATGAAATATGCTAAAGTTTATTTGATTATATGAGGTTATATCCAAACGAATAAGCTATAGGATAGCTTAGTCACACAGAAAATAAGCTAAGGACACGATAAGCTCAAGAGAGCTTATATGAAATTAAGCTAAAGAAAAAGAAAGAGAAATAAGCACCGAGATATAAGCTAACAATCAAACCATCTTTATATTAATAAGCCACAAAGTCTTTGTTACAATAGGCCCCAATAAGCTGATCCAGCTTTACAAATTTATAAGCTAAAAGACATAAAAAAATAAGCTAAACAAGTTTAAAAAAACTACACTACTCTTTTTTTTACTCTCAAAACTCCCCTTCATGCGTTCTATATTTTATTCCCTATTTATAGTAAATGATTCCTCATCAATTCCTTGGATCCACCAATTTGCCAGCAAGACAAAGCCCGATCCATCAATCTAAGAGAGACACATGGCCTTCATCATGCGTTTTTATTACGCACACCCATTTCTCATCCGCACCCGATAGGGTAATGTTAGTGTTATGTGAGTGAAACAATTGTATTGTTTAATAAAGTTAAGGCCCACAATATATAATACATATATTTTTACACTCACATAACACTAACATTACCCTCTCATGTTCAAAGTGAACATGAGAGGATCTCTATCCATATTAATATAAACTTTCATTGCCACATGTAGGAGCCTGGTTGGACAAAGAAAAATTGAGTGGGGAAGCACATGATTCTTGCGGAATTATTTGGGGGCACGTGACTTAAGTTGCATTCTTGCACTAAAATTGAAAAGTTGATACATCATTTTCTTATGGGCCGAAGACTTCACTCATAACTGGGCCGAGTTATTATTCTTTTAACATTGGGCCGTGGGCTATAATATTCGGGCCTGAGTTGGGCTTGACTTTTAACTTGAGCGTATAATTAATATGGGTCGGTCCGACCCATATAAATGGTGTCGGGCCGGCCCAATAAAAGATGAAGGCACCATTTGACTCGAATTTTCGTGCTCTTTCTAATGGCATGCTCGGGGAATTTTCATGATTTCATCTTGGCTTTGAATAATAGTTAAACTTAATCAAATTGAGCCCGATAATTCCTGTTTTTGCTCTGTTTTCAATCCTTAGTACCCGAAAGATATAAAAACACAAACCAAACATATTTGCAATAATATTAAGCATATTTCATGTTTTTAGTCCAATTAATAGTGTTTTACGGGGTAAAAATGATGTGTGTTTTAGCACACATCAGGAGGGATTACATAGTTCATGGAAGTAAGTTGATTGCATTTCAAAAGGTAGGTTTCTCATTGTGTAGGGTAATGATCTACATGATAGATTAATTTACTAGGAATAGTAAGTCATGAAAGATGAGACTACTTGGTCCTAGTATTGATCTATCACAGGAGGTCTCGTTGCTACTCAATTACGGTGTGTGTTACCAAATACTATGCCTTTTACTACCAAGGAAACGTAGGTATTTGATATAGCCCCTAATTGGAGAGGTTATGAGGGCTATAACTTTCATAATGATGCATGCCTTATACCTCAAAGGTCATTGTTGATGATGGTTGAATGATCATGGTTGGTAGAAGGTTAGGAAATGTAGTTATGGAGCTATGGTCTGGTGCAATTAGGTGAAGCATGGTAGTTAAATAAAAGCTAGCCTATTTGAATTTAGCTTGCAGAGTATAGGATGATGATTCTTTTTATATCCTATGTTTTTGATTTGATGTGTTAGAGATATTGTATAGCTTGTCATCACCAATATTGTAGTAATATCTTTAGGCAGTAGAAACGAGTAATAGCTACATTAACTGCTTAGACATCACCAATATAAATGAGCAGTTTTAAACACACAGTATATGCCTTTCTATCCACTCAACCACAAGGGTCTCAACTAGTTCATGAAGATCTTGAGCAACTTCATGATGATGATTTGGAAGAAATGGATCTAAAGTGGAATATGGCACTACTAAGCATGAGGGCAAGAAAGTTCTATCAAAGAACTGGAAGGAAGATCATCATTGATGGAAGCAATACTGCTGGATATGATAAATCAAAGGTAGAATGTTTCAACTGCCATAAAATGGGACATTTTGCCAGAGAATGCAGAGCACCAAGGAGTAAAGACAACATAAATTAGAATCAAGGTAGCTCATCAAAGGCAGTAAAGATTGAAGGAATTTTTGGCTTTTTTTCTGAAAAGGCAATGTGGCTATAGATGGTGCTGGTTTGATTGAGTGACATGGCAAAGGAAGAAATACAGGCAACATGGCTCTCATGCTTCTCAGATTCTGAGGTAACAAAATGTTAAATCTTGTTTGAAAAACTATGAAGCTCTAAAGAAACAGTATGATGATTTACTTGTTAAATTAGATGATACTGGTTTTAAAGCTTCTACATACAAAAGAGGTTTATCAATTTTAGAAGGACAAATTCTTAAATATAAAGAATCTTGAAGTCCTTTTTTCTGAGAAATTGCTTTGTTAAAAGAAGTGTTGGTCACAAAGAATATCAATGGGATTACTTAGGAATAAACTGAAAAAGTTAAAGAAGAAAAAGGAGGGGTTTGAGTTTAAGATTGCAAAAATTGAAAAATCAGCAAAGACTTTGTTCAGTGTATAGCAAATCAGATAAATGACAAGAGCAAAAAGGGTTTTGGTTGAAATGCTGTCCCCTCAAATCATTTCTTGATTCTAAATGACAATAACCTTTAGACTTATATTATTCAGGTCTTGAAGAATTCAAAGAACCTGAGGTAAATGAGTATGGTCCTAGGGATTCTAGTTTAAAGCCTACACTGTTGTGATAAAGAGTCAGGATAATTTAAAGAGAATACGATGACTCTTTAAATACACAACTAAGACTGATTCTAAAAACTAGAGTCTGTTATGTCTCCACTTAAGGTAGACAAGTTTGGAAAGAAAAGTTTTTCTGGGTTCCTGCTAATCATGTTAGGAAGGAAGATACCTAAGAATGCTAGAGTAGAATAATGATGCTCCAATAATTGAAGATTAGGTGTCAGATGATGGAGGATGTAGTTGAGCCTAATCCTATGGTTGAAAGAAAACTGTTATACCTACTGCTACTAAGAAGAGTTTGTTAACTTGAAAAACCCAGTTAGCGAGGTAAGTTTGGTATGCAGAGATGTACAGGTCACAAAAACCTAGAGGAACACCAAAGGCAATTGGATATGGTCAATAATCAATCAATTAGGATGAACTTGGTTTTTATAACAAACATGTTTTATCTATGGGTAAGTTTTGATCAATTCAATTAAAGCTATCCTAACAAACCTTCTCTTACATACACACAATACATTTGGGCTATAAAATCTGTTATACTGCTAGACCTGTTAATTACTGTTAGGTCTGTTACAACTGGCAGACCGTTTAGTACTGCTTGGTCTTTTAATACTGTTAGGATCCTTCTTATACTGATCACCCAATAATCAAAAAATCATGTGCTAGACCATTGACATATTTTCAAAATCCAGCACAATCAACTGTCACAGGGCCTTTTACAAGCGAACACATTAACCAAGAAGGTCTTATTATAAGAGGCTTAATAAGGGTAGGCAAAATGTTAATTAATGTCAGCAAGGGATTTAATTGCTGTTAAGCCCTAGCATGTTGGGTTTGAGACCAATTCAACCAATGGTTGCATCACTGGTTTTCAACAAATATAATTACATTGATGCACGAGGCAGATCCAAGTCAGTAATGGCTTGGGTCCCCAAAGAAAACTAACTTCATAAGTTTTGTGTGCAGAGCAATTCACAGCTAAATGATAAAGGCTTTGTTGATAGTGGATGCTCAAGGCACATGACTAGAAACATAGCCCATCTTTCAGATTTCAAAGATTTTGATGGAGGTTATGTTACTTTTGGTGGAGGAGCATATGGAGGCAGAATTACTGGCAAAGGTACTATTAAAATGCTGATTAATTTTTTTAGGATGATGTGTTTCTTTGTCAAAGAGTTAAAGTTCAACCTCTTTAGTGTCTCACAGATGTGTGACAAAAAAAACTATGTTCTTTTTACTGATTCTGAATGTCTTGTTCTATCTCCTAATTTTAAGTTGCCTAATATTCCTAGACAGGATAACATGTACAGTTTTGATATGAAAAACATAGTTCTTAAAGATGGTTTAACTTGTCTAGTTGCAAAGGCTACATCTGAGGAATCAATGCTATGGCATAGAAGGCTTGGTCATGTCAATTTTAAGAATATTAATAAACTTGTCAAAGAAAATCTTGTAAGAGATTTGCCTTTAAAAAGATTTGAGAATGACCAAACTTGTGTTGCCTGTCTTAAAGGCAAGCAACACAGAGCCTCTTGTAAGACCAAGGCCTTTAATCCCATTACTAAGCCATTGTTTATGCTGCATATGGATCTCTTTGGTCCAACTTTTGTTAGTAGTCTAATGCATAAAAAATACTGCTTGGTAGTCACTGATGATTATAGTAGATTTTCATGGGTTTTCTTTTTAAAATCTAAGGATGAAACAAGTGAGATCCTTCAAAACTTTATCAAAGAGATAGAAAACCTAGTGGATAAGAAAGTAAAGATAATCAGAAGTGATAATGGGACAGAGTTTAAAAACAAAGTGATGGATGATTTCTGTAGGGAAAAAGGTATTAAAAGAGAATATAGTGTAGCTAGGACACCTCAGCAAAATGGTGTAGCTGAAAGGAAGAATAGGACACTCATTGAGGCTGCTAGAACAATGTTAGCTGACTCTAAGTTACCTACAACATTTTGGGCAGAAGCTGTTTCTACTGCTTGCTATGTACAGAATAGGGTCTTAATAGTCAAGCCTCATAACAAGACTCCTTATGAACTCTTTAGAGGTATTAAACCAGCTATAGGCTTCATGAAACCATTTGGATGTCATGTTACTATTCTCAATACCTTAGATAAGTTGGGCAAGTTTGATGGAAAAAGTGATGAAGGTTTCTTTGTTGGATATTCCTTAAGTAGCAAAGCTTTTAGGGTATACAACATTAGAACCAGAAAAGTTCAGGAAAACTTGCATATTGGGTTCTTAGAGAATAAGCCTATGATAGAAGGAAATGGTCCAAAGTGGCTGTTTGATCTTGATTCTCTAACCCAATCAATGAATTATGTACCAGTGGTTGCAGGGACTTTTTCTAATGATTTTGCAGGTATACAAGGAGTTTCTGAGTCTAGTACATCTTCTCAACAAGATACTCAAGATTGTATTGTAATGCCAATTTGGAAGGATGCTTCATACTTTGATGATGCTTCACCCAGATCTGTTGCTGATGCTCAAATACAAGATCAAAATGGGTTACATGATGAGATTGATGATTCAGAAAAGACTCATGATGATAGCAGTCTTCAGAATAATGGTACTGCTGATCAACAAGTTAATACTGCCAGGCCAGAAGTTAATACTGGTAGTAGAGAAGTTAGTACTGCTGTCCCTGAAGTTAATACTGCTACTCCTGAAGACTTAATAGGTCCTAGTCCTGCATCTGAAGACTCACATGTGGAGGACCAAGAAATTGAATTGGGAAACATTCTACTATCTTATGCAGTTCCTACCACTCCTCATACAAGAATTCACAAAGATCACCCAATTGAGCATGTGATTAGTGATGTGCAGTCATCTGTTCAGACAAGAAGGATGAAAACTTCTTACTCTGAAAAAGGATTTCTTAGGTGTATATATGAAGGGGAGACTCATAGGGCATCTTCATACATGTCTTTTTGTTTGTTTCCTCTCTCAGGAAGAACCAAAAAGAGTTTCTCAAGCTCTTAGAGATCCAGCATGGGTAGAAGCAATGCAGGAGGAACTTCTTCAGTTCAAACTGCAAAAGGTCTGGATTCTTGTGGATTTACCTAAAGGTCATAGAGCAATTAGTACAAAGTGGGTATACAGAAACAAGAAAGATGAAAGGGGGATGTCATCAAAACAAAGCAGGACTTGTTGATCAAGGACATACTCAAGAAGAGGGCATAGACTATGATGAAGTCTTTGCTCCTGTGGCCAGAATTGAGGCCATAAGAATATTCCTGGCTTATGCTTCATATATGGGATTTATGGTCTACCAAATGGATGTCAAAAGTGCTTTCTTGTATGGTCAGATTGAAGAGGAGGTATATGTATGTCAACCTCCAGGTTTTGAAGATCCTGACCATCCTAATAAAGTCTATAAGGTAGTGAAAGCATTATATGGCCTGCATCAAGCACCCAGAGCTTGGTATGACACTTTGGCAAATTATCTCTTGTGCAATGGTTTTGAAAGAGGAAAGATTGACCAAACATTATTCATCAAGAGACATAAGGGACATATCTTGCTTGTTCAAATCTATGTAGATGACATTATCTTTGGATCTACAAAGAAGGAATTATGTGATGAGTTTGAGAAGCTTATGAAGGATAAGTTTCAAATGAGTTCTATGGGAGAACTCACCTTCTTTTTGGGATTACAGGTCCAACAGAACAAGAAAGGAATTTTTATCAGTCAAGATAAATATGTCCATGAGATTTTGAGAAAGTTCAACTACTCAGATGTGAAGTCTGCATCTACTCCCACAGATTTGGAAAAGCCTTTGGTTCAAGATGGAGATGCTGCTGAAGTTGATGAACATCTTTATAGATCCATGATAGGCTCTTTGATGTATCTTACAGCATCCAGGCCAGATATCATGTTTGCAGTGTGTGCATGTGCAAGGTTTCAGGTTTCTCCAAAGTCTTCCCATCTCTTAGCTGTTAAGAGAATCTTTAGATACCTTAAAGGAAAACCATCATTAGGCCTTTGGTATTCTAAGGATTCTCCATTGGAATTAGTTGCTTACACTGATAGTGACTATGCTGGAGCTACACAAGATAGGAAGTCAACAACTGGAGGTTGTCAGTTTTTGGGAAATAGACTGATCTCTTGGCAATGCAAGAAACAAACTGTAGTTGCCACTTCTACAACTGAAGCTGAATATGTGGCTGCTGCAAGTTGCTGTGGACAGCAAGGTTTTTCACGTGGTATTACTCGTACACACGTACCTCAATGTCCATATTGTATCTTCACATGATGACAGCCTACGTAACAGAGTTCTTGAGATATGTGATCTGTATGGATTGTCCTACTTAAGAAGATAACCTGAAACTCTCTCACTATTCTTGAGGCATATCCACTCGCTCCGACCCAGTTCAGGTGTCCATATTATCACTAAGAGAGATTCTCCCCGACACATGGCCGACCCCCCACCACTCGAAACCCCACACTGCTAGTTGCACTTCGCCATCCGACAGTTGCACTCATATACTGCCCCCGCGCGCTACAAACTGATAGGAAGTCCCACACCATGGGGGTTGTCAGTTTTTGGGAAAATAGGTTGATTTCTTTGGCACATTTGCAAGAAACAAATGTGGTTGCCACTCTCTACCACTGTGGGCTGAATTATATGGCTGCTGCAAATGCTGTGGATAGGGTTTCTCTGGATTCAAAAACCAACTGCTGGAATATGGGTACAATTTCCTATGAATATATTATTTATAATTGACCAATACTAGTACTATTTGATAATAGAAAATTCCTGTTCATAAACATTCTAAAACTCAAACATATATAGTGATTAGGATCATTTTATAAGAGATGCAATGCTAAAAAGTTGATTCAAATGGCTAAGATTGACACTGGAACATAATGTAGCAGATCTTCTTACAAAATGTTTTGATGATGCTGGTAGATTTCACAGTACTTGAACGGTCTCAAGTATTGGACATGCTCAAATCCCTAATGCCCATTATCTCTTGTTATGTTTTTGTAATGTTTGTTTAAAAGTAAATTCTTTGTAAATTAATACTGCTAGTTATAATTAGTACTACTAGTTATATTTAAAACAGTTTGTCAAAACTGTTACTTATAGTTAGTACTGCTAGTTATTTATGTGTCTCATTGTTAATCCTGTTAGTACCTTTTAATACTGCTAAACAAGAAAAATGGTTAGATTATGTTTTTCTTGGTTTTGAGCTAAACTCTTTCAGGATACACAATGAAGTGTGAAATTGGTTTCTCAATGGTTCATTATTTGAGGGGAGGGGAGGAATGTTGTTTGTTCTTCAAGTGTTGGTTTTAACACCACACAACAAATGGTCATCAGTTCACCATGTCTTATAGACATCAAGAATTGACTAGTCCAGAGCAAACGGCTACTGGTAAAGACTTCTCAAATCTGATAGTTGATAATTTACTCAAAACTATATGGTTATCAATGCACATTGTTTTGTTAACAATGAAGCATTGGCTAGTCCAAAGCAAACGGCTATTGGTAAAGACTACTCAAATCCGTTAATGGCTCGGTAGTTTGCCAAAAACTATACTTTGTGTGAAAAGTGAGTAAAAGATGAGAGAATTGGTGAGCTTTAAAAACAGAAAAGAGAGATGTGTGGAAAACAGACAGGAGTGAAAAGTGAGTTTTAAAGAATTGAGAGATAATTGTGAGCTTAAATACAGAAAGAGAGTTTGTGTGAAGTTATACAAAAAAACTTTGGATGTTTGTAATGCTTCTTTGTGGGGTTGAGAGAAGTAATACTACTAGGCTTATTTTAGTACTGTTTAGACCGAAATTTGTACTGACTTGGTTGGACTGTTAGTACTGTTTGGCTCCTAACAGATTTTTCAATTAATTAATCGATCGTGGAGAGCTATTTCTCCCCAAATTCCTATGATATAGAGTTTGACTCTTTGGACTTTCGTGATCTTTCTATTATTATAATGTTTAATTTATTCACGATAAAACTCAATCTTCTTTAAGTCGGGTTAAAAACCATATCTCTACGTAGTTCTCTATTTAATCTAATTAACTTTCTACAGTCTTTATATATTCATCCAAGATCATATCCCACACGATTACTCACACTTTTATTCATGGCAAATTTGGATTTTTGTGCCAAGCACAACATGGTCGCGTTTTTAGAGAAATCTACAGGAAGTGCAGGGTTTCATTAAGTCATCGATTTCCTAAATCGAAGTCGCATTTTGCGTATGCCCTCACATGAGAAGCCAGATGTTTATATTCCTTTATTAATCAATTTGGAGGTCTTGCTAATGTTACTTCTGTATGGTTAATAGAGAAGGTCCAGACTATGCTACCATTTGATTGTCACTCGATGTTCTATCATATGAGGCATCTTTAAGATGACATCTCAAGTTGGATGATCAAGATGGTATTACTTCTATTCCCAACTCGGAGATTTTTGAGCAATTGGCACTTATGGGATATCACACTGATTCAGATAAGTTAACTTTTCAAAAGGGTGCTTTTTCACCTCAATGGAGGTTTCTTATTCACAATATTCTTCATTGCCTTAGCCCAAAGAAGACTGCTTGGGAGCAGTTTAGTAGTAACATTGCAACTGCTGTTATCTGTTTAGCTACCAATAGGAAATATAATTTTTCTAGGATGATTTTTGAGCATATGGTGTCAAATATTTCTAGCCCCCATAAGTTTTTAATGTACCCTAGGTTCATTCAAATATGCTTAGATATGCAGAGGAAACAACTTCAACCACACTCAAGAACATATCATGTACCCCTCCCCCCGACCCCCCCATCTCTCTTACCAGACCTAGTATAACTACCTGGTTCTCTATAACCTTGGCTCTGATTACCAATCTGTCACACCCCCAAACGGGGCCTGGACGGAATACGTGTCCGAGGGCGTGACGTCATAACAATCCGATCACAAAGCAATAAAGAACGACCACTAATCATGGACGTTTGAAAAAGTTTACTCGTCGCATAAAATAAAATAAATTTAAGTTTTACAACCCATAATAATTAAGTTAAAAGTAGCGGAAGCATAACAAAGTTTTAATAATGACAACGAGTAAATAATAGATAAGTCTTGAAATTGGCGAAGTCACATAGCACATAGACTCCACATAGCATCAAGAATCAATCCAAGCTAAGCACCTGAGAAAACATGTTTAAAACGTCAACATAATGTTGGTGAATTCATAGGTTTAAGTTAATACAAGAGTGGACCACAAGATTTCAAAACGTATGCGACTACTATAACAGATACAACATCACATAAAAAGTATTTACTGTTGCGCTAAGCTCATGACACTGAAGCTAATAATCAACAGGGCATGCTACATCCTGTCGCATAGTATTCCTGCCCTTAACCGGTGTCCCAAACCAAAGACCACCATAATGCACAATCGACATGACATATATCCGTTTGTTCTTCGTTAAGTGGAACCAAAGCGGATAGGGATAATTAGTCCCAATAGATCTATTTACTCACTCGCGCTCCCTCAACCGGTCCTCCGGTCGAGAAACTAACAGTTCATGATAATTCGGGCAGTAGTAGGTTTGTAAGCAAACTTAGGCAACACATAAACATGTAAAACTCGCGTAAAGAACTTGTGTCCAATTTAAAAGCAAACAATGTTTCTCACCCCATGGTATAAAGCATTTGTAAATCAGTAAAAATGTGGGGCTATGAACTCACCTTAGCAAGGATAAGCGATAACCACAACAAATGATGAAGATATAAGGAGGTCTAGCCGCGACCTAGAGTAAATATGGGTATGACTTAGCATTCGTCAAAGAAACAAGTAAAGCATCCATGTTCATCATTTAAAGCATCCAAGTGTGTTTGCGTTTTAGTAATAAAAGACTTAGTTAAATTTATAACAGCTTTGATAAATCTCGACAATTGCAAAAAGTTACTATTTATAGAAACCTTTCCTTTTTAGGAAAGTTTTTAGTTTCAAAATGTTAATAGCGTCCCCTATTTTCTTATGTTTCCATATTTTACAAATCGCTTATACAATTCTAAACCGCCTAATCCTTATGTTTAAATCGCCTAAATGTCCAATTCGTACCATTTTTAATAATCCTACTTTTTATTAAGGTCGTTATCTCAAATATCCTTTCATGACATTTTTAGTTGTTCTAACTAATTACTTATCATTTCTATATGTTTCGCTTACATTTAAAATACCCAAAATCGTCCGAAAGTGCCCGGAAACCCATTTTACTATTCCCAACAGCAAGCATTAACTAGAGTGTTTCTTAAAAATAGTTCGAGATTTCATTGACCATAAACTTGTGCGTTTTTAAAGTTTGATATATGAAAATTATCAATTCGAAATAAGCTTTTCAAAAACTACATTTACGCCTAAATGAAACATTTAAAGTCTGCACAAACCCAAAAACTAAATTGGGACAGCAAGGTTTGGTGGTTTAACCGAAATACAACCAAAACTCAACCCAAGCACGCATATTATGCTTTAAATCTTACCCTAATCCATTATTCACCAACACCAACTAACAAAACAAAACTTAATCCCGTATTATCTCTATTGTAGCAACTCTCATAACACCCCCCCTCATTAACTCTCAATCTCGCCAAGAACATAATATAAAACATAAACATAAAGTGGTGACAATGTTTACTTCCATTTTATAAAAGATGACAAAATTATTAACTTATTTCTTTTGTAAAAATTAACACAAACACATGGATCTTTATGAACAAACATAGATCTATAAAGAAAATAGATGAAACCAACAAAGATTCAAGGAACACTTACAAATCAAGAAGAGCAAGTAGAGAAAACACAAGATCTATACCCACAAACTATAGATCTATAAAACCCCAAATAATCTTGCAAACCCTAATTTTATAATTCTTGAAATCTTTGAAAAACAACCAACCAACACTTGGATCTACCTTAGATAACCTTAGGAATGAACTTAGAATACTTGGATCTTGCTAGAAATCAAAAGATGTGGAGAGTGTATGGTGTTGGGGTTGTGCCGTGGCCAAAGAGGGAGAGGGAAGAGAGATGTGTGAAAATTTTGTGGCTAGTGAAAAGGGTTATAACCCTAAGTTGTGATATCACATGGTATATATAGGTAAGAGCTAGGGTTAGATGGGTTAATTGGTGCATACAAGTGACCAACACACACCAAAAGTGTGTGTGTCATGTGGTTCGGCCGAATGTGGCTCACAAGGACCAAGATGGTTCAATTTTTCTAGCCAAGGTTCACTCAATATGGATATGGTTCAAAGTTACTAGTCAAATGTGTAAGAATTGTGTAAGTATTCACATGCAAGTGTTGTATGATAAGTATACACATGAGAGTGACACTCTCATGTGTCATTTTCCAAGTTTATATGCACACATGGGTGAGGCTTTCAAAATAAGATGCCAAATCTTTAATTTAGAGTTCAAGTATACATGTTGTTGTGGTTGAGGCGCCACATTTGGCTAGGGAAAAGAGGTGAACGAAATTTTTAGTAGTATGACACTAGAAATACGATAACTTGAGTTTACACGAAAAGATTTCGAGTTTTCGGGGTTCCGTTTGGTCAAAAACGCGAAAAACGTAATTTAAGAGATAAAACCCTAAAATTAATATCGGAAGTGATTAAAAATCACGAAACACTCAGGAAAGCTAAAATATCTTATATTAAGCCTAAATTAATTTATAATCGATGTCGGAACGCGTCCGACGACGTTTCTCAGTTTTTACGCAGTTTAGCTCCTCGGTAAACTGTCAGATTTAAACGTAACGTATAAAATTTAAAGTAGATGACTGGAGTGGGTCGGAATACTAACCGGGAATTTACGGGGTGTGACACTTTAGAGTCCTCATTTGTGTTGGGTTTTAATAATGAATGATAAAATTGAGTTAGGGTTTGTAATTAAAGAGTATATGAGAGAATGAAATTGATTAAATGATTGATTGAAACCCTTAATCAAACTATTTATGAAAAATACCCTCAACAACCCAGCAGTAGTAACTCAGCAGTAATAAGTTATGTCTAGCGGCATTAACTTTGAGTCACCAGCATTAACTCCAATTTCTTTCCAAACAGCATTCCCATCATCAATCTAACACTTTTCTTTGATTATCCTGCAAAATGTTAGTCCAAAAACCAAGAAAACACAAGCCATAGCAATTTTCACAATTATAACAGTATTAATTATACCTAGCAGTATTAAGTATAACTAATAGTAAAAACTTAGCAGTATTAAGTATAACCAGCAGTACTACTTATACTTAACAGCAGAAACTTTTAATGACATGAATAACAGTACTAATTCATAC
>BQNB010150950.1:0-15966 GCA_026074375.1 Tanacetum coccineum
TTTGACCGATTTTTGACCGATTTGACCGATTTTTGACCGATTTGACCGACTTTTGACCAGGCCGATTTTTTACCCGATTTACATTATTTTCCAAGGTGTATGTCCGAGTAGCGATTAATCGCCGATTACAAGGCCGAGTAGGCCGATTTTTGCAACATTGCTATTTATTAACTTAAAAAATTGGCATGCAATTCCTCCTTTATCCGCTCACTTTACCACAAGGGTGTGTAGCGCCTCTTACCTGGTAAAGGAAACAACTATAGACACGAGTTCTCTAGTTATCGCCTTTTCTAGTTTTGTGATGATATTTCCGTCTTTCATTCCTATTATAGTTTTTCACAAGTAAAAAGTATAGGAAATAGTCTTATTTCCCAAGGAAAATAGACACGGTTTATCTTTCACAAGTAAAAAAATAAACCCTTGTTTACGGTATACGTTGCATTAATACATTAAAAGAGCTTGCAAAGTTCAATATTAGTATTTTTGATAATTCATCCCTTAAAAATTAACTACCCACGTTTATAAAAATAAACAATTAATTTTACAAGGGTCTAAGATCCAACTTGACATTCTACCATTAATGCAGTTGATCTACTAGAAACAGTATAACTCAAAAGGTAATATGCGGGAGATAATAGCCAACATTTGCAACTCTTAGCCATTATAGGGCACAAGGAAATATAATCCAAAATTATAATGTCAAGTAGCATGTTTAACCCCATCATATGCCTCGGGTCGAAGGTTTGACCAACCATACTCGATATAAGTCATCCAATACAAAATCAGTAATTTTACAGTCCTAGGTCTGACCATACGATTGTTATATTACCTTGTTTTGCAATTCACCTAAGACTGTCTTAGAGTAAAAAACAAACTCAAGTGATTTCATACTTGGATGAAAAATGAATTAATTTTAAGGGTATATATATTTTGATAAAAATAATGTTAAAAAATTATGTATAAGGAATCATGCATACAACCTTATAACACTAGTTATTTTTTAAAATATTTCTATTTTCGTTTTAAAACTTTTCTATAAATAGAAATCCCATAATTTTATAAACCACATGCCATTTACTGCTGATAAGGTTAATTCCTAAAAAAATTATCAAACCCTAATAACGATTATGACGTACTTTAACTATTGTTAAAATGCCTATGTAAAATTGATTATTCTTGCGTTGTTCCGTCGCGGGTTCCCTTGCAGAAACCACTAAACCCATGCATTATAGAACGTTGTAAGAATTTACAAATTTACGTATATAGCCTATGATTTAACAAAGTGTACATATCAATATATATATATATAATGAGCTTTTTAATCATGTACTTTTAGTCCATATTAATTTTGAAAATCATTTTTGCATTTTATATAATAAAAAATGTCATAATATAAACATGCAAAACATATTTACCAAATTAATCATACTAAACAAAATCATTTACGCAATTAAAACAATAATTCAACAAAAGTCTTCTCATCCTTTGCAATTAACCAATTAATTCACGTAATGATCTCATGCATACCATACCAAACAAGCATGCATAAAATATATTTAGCTTAATAACCATGGTTTACATGCACGTAATTCATGGTTAACAATTTATAAGCAATAAATAGGCTACAATATATTCAAATTCATAAATTATAATACATGCATTTATAATAAAAGAAACAAATCATGTAAAATATAACCATATTTTATTTATATTATTATGTAAATTTTAGGATAAACTTATTTCATTAAATAATTTTCCAAAATAGGTTTTCACATAAAAGGCAAGAAATATTAAAAAATATGCGTTTATATTTTAGCCGTATCTTCCAAAATTACATACAATATTTATGTTTTTAGATTTTGTTTGTTTTATCATAGTAATTATTTGACTAAATAAATTCCTAAAATAAATTTTACAAAAAAGAAAGAAAATATCACAAAATATGTGTATTTTAGGTATTTTATCGTTTTTATGTAATTATAACGCTATATGAACGGATCGTGATGCCATTGTTGGAAATCGTGGTCTAAAACCTTAATATTAAACGAGCTACGCAGCGGAGTAAAACTCATATAGCACTTATAATTAACATAAAACATAAATAGAAAACATACCTAATAGCAATCAAGCTACGTGAAGAACCGGAGACTTCTTCGAGTACACGCATGTGTGTAATACATGCGAAACCGAAACCCTTCGAGTTACTAAAATAAGTAATCTCTACATGTATCCACACTACACGTCAAATAATACCACCTGAATTCTAGTTCCTCGAACCAACGCTCAAGAATACATCAAGTAAACGAAAAAACAAAAACCTTAAAGATTGTTTGTTTGGTTCGACTACAAGGAGAAGAAGAAGGGAATGTGGTGAGAATTATGAGTTCTAGGATCCTCCTTATATACTAGATGATTTTACAGTTTACCTAAAATAGATAACTTGGAGGAAAAGATAGCTCACAAGCCTAATCCAATCCTTTGGATCCCTATGGCCTGTCGAACTCTAGTCCAACACCCCCTTGGGTGGGCATTCGGGCTAAAAATCTTTGACTTGGCGGCTTGAACTTGAAGGTACGCTAATGTTATAACACCTCGTATTTTAGGTCATTGTATGACATTATGTAATTCACAATTTATTTTTAGGGTTTTACGCGTTTGCTCACCAACAGTAAGAGACCTACATCTCTTGTGAGATGGTCCTGCGGATGATGAATGTGATGGTGAAAATAACCTGAAGGATGATCTGGTGGTGAATGATCTCAAGTGTCTGATGAATAATCTGATGGTAAATCTGATGAAGAATCTGGTGAAGAACCATGTGATGAGAAATGATCTGGTGAAGAATGGTCTGATGGATACCTTAGATCTAGACGATGAGATGGTAGTGGTCTGACCCTCTTCCTCACTGTCAACATCATACACACCCCGTTAGGCTGGGTGCGGTAGGGTCGACCAAAAGGGATCGCCTAACTCGGTAAACAAGAGTAGCTGGTCGGCGAGGTACTCCGGATGGCGCAGGTAAAATCTAAGATAAAGCAGGTGGTGTAACAATAGTGGGTGGTGTATCAGGGATGGCTGGTAAAGTAGTTGTCTCAGTAGGAATCACTAGGGTGTCATTATGAATAACAAGTGGATCAACGACAGGTGTAGTAACTAGAATGTCGGTAGGGATCGTGCCAAATAAGATAGTATGAGTAGTGGGTGTTCCCATACTCTCCTATGAAGAGTCAAGAGAAATCAAAATAGTCAAAATAGCCATAACCTACACAAGCAATAGTTTATATAAATCTCTTTATATCAACTATGCATGATGCAGGGAAAATAAGTGAATATAAATTATAGTATAGTTAGATGAAATTATAAGAAATTAGCATAGCAATGAGAAATTATTATTACTTACATAAAATAATATTATAATTATCATATATGTAACGCAAGGATGGGCACGTAAAGGCACAATTAATTTACGTAAGGATTCACATTACTAGTTATAAGACCAGCTAGTTATACTACCGGGTTCTCTATAACCTTGGCTTCTCGATACCGAATTTGTCACACTACAAATAGGGGGCCCGTCGAAATAAGCGTCCGAGGGCCTGACTTTGGTCATGGACATCTCAACCATAAGGTATAAAGAATGACCTCTAAAGGGTACGTTTAAAAATCATACTTGTTATATTATTAAAATAGATAGTCATACATTCATCCAAAAGAAGTTTTAAAAGATTGCGGAAGCGTAAATAAAAGTTTGAAAATGTTTAACAAGCATGATAAATTAGAAGTCTTGAAAGTGGCAAACATAGCAAGATGACTTCAATTTGCAACCTTGAGTGATATCCAACTAATTTACCTTTTAAACATTGTTATATACGTCAACATAAAGTTGGTGAATTCATAGGTTTAATTCAAAAGTAATAGTGTGGACCATAAGATTTCAGATTGTATGTGATAATTATAACAGATACAATTTCACATAAAAAGTATTTACGTTGCAATAAGCTCGTAACAACGAGGCTCACAAGAAAGTATGTAGCATTTATATATTCCAAGTAAAGCTTGCCCTTAGAGGTATCCGACCAAATACTACCTAGTTCATCCGACATGATATACATCTGTTTGATCAGTCTCTCCGATACAAGTAAGCGCTACTCACCCGGATGGAGATAATTAGTCCTAATAGATCTATTTATAACACTCACGCTCACTTAACCAGTCAGTCGGTCAAGGAAATTAAAGTTCATGATAGTTGAGGCAATAGTGGTCTACACGCTACTTAGGCAACACGTAAACAGGGAAATCTCACGTAAAGTACATGTGTTCGAATTTTAAAATCAAACAAAGTTCTCACCCTAAAGTTATAAAACATTCATAAAAACGGTAAAAATGTGGGGCTATGAACTCACCTTAACTGGTGAGGTATAGTAGAAGAAAGAATGATCACGTGGTGTTGCACAACTGTGCCCGGTCACGACCTGTGATAAACGTTTTGGTTCAGAATTTATACGGTGGATAATCATGAGAAATTATATGTGTTTTCAAAGGTAGTTGTACTATCGTTACGTAAAAGATTGTAGTATCATTGGTTGTATGGTGATACGTATATTAGATGCATTTCGTTTTTTTTCTTGTTTTTTGTTCCTCTACATGTGCCAAAATCATGAAAATCAATTTGCACTATCTACACATCAAATTAACTTTCGAAACTTAAAATGGTGCATCTAAATTAATAGAATGCATCTAATGCAAGTCGTTGCATCTCAAATGTGTGGTTTTAGTCACTTCTCGCCTCTTCTTATTATAATTTACATTCTCTCACTGAATCCTTAATCTTTATAGAAATATATATATTAATAATAATCTATTATATATATATATATATATATATATATATATATTATATATAATATATATATAATATATATATTACATTAAGAGAAAAAATAACAAACGTAAATAAGTTTCGGCAATTTACCCAATACCCCAAGTAAATTGTATAAAACGCTCTTGATATAAATGTTTCACGTTTCAAATTTACGTATTTAGTAATAAAACTTTTATATTTATAAAAGTTTATAAAAATATATTTTTTGTCTTTTAGTCAGGTATTAAAATAATATTTATTTTTTTGTCTTTTTGTCGTTATTTAAGAAAATACTCGGTAATATATATATATATATATATATATATATATTTATATAATATAATATATTTATATATATTAACTATATATACTTTAGTATATATTTAATATATAATCCAGATCGATTGAGAAGAGTTTGAGATTGAGAAGAATAAGAAACAATCTAAATCATTCATCTCATTAAGCTAATATAAGGCATGATAGGGATTTACAATTTTATAATTCACTTTCATTAACACTACTTTAATGCATTGTACTTAATGCATACGTTTTATTTTTCCCTCTCTCCAAATATAAATTCAAAAATAACTAATTCATTCATTTTTTATTTGAGCTTTTTTAGTGTTCGTCATCGTCGAGTGATACATATTTTAAGTATTCTATTTTATATATTATTGAATATAGTTTATTAGTGATTTACTATTATAACAAGTATTAAAAGATTAAAAAATACACAATCTGAATTAGAGTCATTATCTTTTTTTTTCAGCAAAGTGTGGATTAAAAATCTAGTAAATAATCAAAGAAATTACTTGTAATTAGATTAAACAAAAGTTACTTTAATACAATGCTTTAAAAGTTTTTTATTGATTCACTAATTCGATTGTGATTCATAAACTCAAATAAATGATGTATGATTCACATATTGACAATGATTCAAAATTAACTTGATAGTTTTTTTAAGATTCACTACTTATAAGCTATGGTCTTTTTTTATGATTCAAAACTCAAAAATTATGCGCAATACATAGTACATTTAAAAACTTGAATCATGTATTTTACAAAAAAATATTTTTAAGTGTGCTTAGGATATCCAAAATTCATATATAATTTTCATAATATGTTTGTATTATTATTGGTAAGTAGTAATAAATAAATATATGAATGATTCACAAAACAAAATATGTGAAAATTAAGATGGCAAAAAGAGGTATAAGAAAAAGTGTTTTGCAATCCATGACTTGCATTAATGATTCAATTAAGATTGCAAAAAAAACGTATGAAAATTAAGATTGCAAAAAAAACATGGGAGACTTTGGTCTTTCAATTAATTATTTAATGATTCAATTACCATTTTACCCTTTTTAATTAACATATGACTTAAATAATGCAACAACTGGATTTGGAAGCCGAAGTGTCAAATGGAGAGATTTAAATAAGGCGGTTTGGAGATTTGTGGTGTTGATAATCTCTGGGGCCGGATGGATTCACATTTGGTTTTTATAAAAGGTTTTGGAGTTTATAGAATAAAAGGTATGTGTTTGGCGGCTCGGTAAAATATTCTTTCATTACCAGTCGCATTCAAAAGGGTATAATTTATCTGTCATAGCGTTGAGTCCGAAGACTCCGAAGCAAAAAATGGTGAGGATTTAGGACGATTGTCTTCATTATGGAGCCTTTATAAAATATATTGCCAAAATTTTGGCTTAAATCGTCTTGTGGTGGTGCTTGGAGATATTGTTATTGATGTGCAATGGCTTTTGTTGCGGAATTGGCAAATTTTGACGGAAACCTCCATTATACTTATTGAGCGTTTGCAGTGGTGTATGTTGAAGAAAAAAACATTCATGTATTCTAAAAATTAACTTTGAAGGCTTATGAGCTGTTGGTGGGGGTATTACCTTGATGATGTCTTAAGATATATTGGTTTTGGTGAAAAAATTGTAGTGGTTGGATTCAAGAATGTCTTTCGATTCTTCTTGGGGATCGGTTTTAAGTGGAATGGAAGCCCTACGGAGGAAAATTTCAGTTTTTTTTAAGGGCTTAAAACATGGTGATCCTCTTTCTCTGTTTTATTTTTTTTTGGTATATGGAGAGTCTTCACCATTTCTTTTATGGAGTTGTGGATACGGGCATGTTTTAATGGCATTGAGCTTAATTCGGCTATGATCTTTCTCTATGTTATATGAGGGACGATGCGGAAGTTATGGTGGCAATAGGTAACTAAGATATTGAGTACTGATTATATATGTGTTGAAAATGTTTTCATTCGTACTTCAGGTCTAGATTAATTTAAGCAAGAGTAAGTTATTGGGTGTGTGGTGAGTGAAGATAGGGTGGTGCAAGCTGCAAATCGAATTGGTTGTGGTGTCCTTAAGGCTACTTTTGCTATTTAGGTTTGAAGTAGTTAGGGGAATATGCTCGGATTAAATCTTGGATGTGAATTGTGGATAAAATGGTAGATAGTTCTTTCAAAATGGAAGATGAAAACATTATGATAGGTGGTCGTTTAACCCTTCTCAAGGCGGTTCTAGGATCCATGCCTATTTATCATATGTCTATATTCAAGGTGCCAATGAAAGTCCTTCAACGCATGGAATCAATTCGAAGTCGGTTTTTTAGTGGTGTCGATTTAAATAGTAAAAAAATTGATATGGGTGAAATGGAGTAAGGTTTTGTGTTCCTAAAGTGACAATGGTGGCCTTGTGTTTCTTGTTTATATGCGCTTAATAGAGCTTTATGTGTAACATGGGTTTGGCGGTTTTAAACTCAAAAGATTTGTTATGGGACTAGGGTTTATTAAAGCTATTCATGTTAAAGATGGGAAATGGTAGCGGATTCAAGGTTGGTTACATAGTCCATTTGGACGAAGCATATCTCCAGGAGGTGGAAAACATTGAAGAGTAAAGGTTAACACTTAAATAATTTATGCAGAAAAAGCTTGGCAATAGTGCGGATACTTATTTTTGGGAGGATTTGTGGCATGGAGACATGGTTTTGAAACAAAGATATCCTAGGCTTTATGCGCTGGAAGTGAAGAAGACTGTCGATGTGGCTTCTAAACTGTCACAGGAGAACTTGACCTGGTCTTTTCGTCGTTGCTTCCTAGAAGCTGTAGTGGACAAGATCAGTTGACGGATTTGACGACTTACGTGGAAGGTGTTGTTCTTGGTGTCACGCCTGATAGGTGGTATTGGACGCTTGATGGTTCGGGTGAGTTCTCGGTAGCTTCGGCTAGAAAGGTTATTGATGATAACAGGTTTCCGGAAGTGTCTACTCAAACTCGATGGATAAAAGCGGTGCCAATCAAGGTTAACATTCATGCATGGAAGATGAGAATGGATTGTTTGCCTACCCGTCTTAATATATCCCGGAGAGGTATATATATTCCGTCTATTCTTTGTCCCATTTGTGGTAGCGTCACGGAATCGTCAAGTCATTTATTTTTTGATTGCCTTGTTGCGAAAGATAATTTTCGCAAGATTTGCCGTTGGTGGGAGGTAGATTTCATGGAAGTTCATACGTTCGATGAATGAGTTTCTTGGATCGTAAATCTTCGGATTCATATCAAGTATAAAAAGTTGTTAGAAGAGGTGTGTTTTGGGTTGTGGTGGCTAATTTGGGCTTATCGTAATAAGTGTGTCTTTGGTGTGGTTTCTCCTTCTAAGGCGGATATTTTTGATGATGTTGTGTCGTATTCTTTTTATTGGAGTCGGTTTAGATGTAATGTGTCGTTTAGTTGGGTTTATTGGCTAAAAAATCCTCATCTTGTAACTTTGTAATTCTTCTAGCTTCTTGCTAGTTTTTTAATAAAGTGCTGTTAAAAAAAAATACACGAAGGACTAATATATCCACCACTTGCTTAAAAAACTAACAACGAAGATTTAGATTTATCACAGGAAATCATTTTTGAGGCAGTGCACCGAATGAATACATCATAGTTAATTAAATGAGTTTTTTAAGTTGAGTGATAAAAAAATCATTGTAGAGAAATAGAGCCTTTTGTTTCAAGTATGTAATGAAAATATTTTAGAAAAAAAAATCCTAAACTTTTGATAAAATGAGAATAAGCGGTTTTAGGAAATTTTTAACTTTTTCTTCACGATAAGCATTTTTCTTGAATGAAATAAGAGCCCTCAACCCCAATTAACTATTATCTATATCTATCTATTTTATAGGCTTACTGGTTATAAAAAAAAACAGACTATACTTGATGCATCTGCGAGTTTGTTTCTTCAAATTATGTTTCATCTCTTTAACAACAAGATTTTACACAATAACAAGCCCGGAGTCAAAACTATAAAAATTGTAACAAGACTGTAACAATCAAATCTTTTTCACAGATTCAGCCCGGTGCAACGCACGGGTGTCGTCAAGCCTCGTGTATAGAATCATTAAGTTTTATTTGTACAGCCTATGCAATAAATTAATCAAGTGTTATTTTATAGATACCATGCATTTGACACATGCTTAACTTTATTATAAACAAGCAGAAATTACTCGCGCGTTGCTGCGGGCGTTAATTTTTCGCGCGTTGTTGCGAGGCTTTTTTTTGTTTGGGTTTATTTTTTCGGTCTCAATTTTCAATTTTAATAGTTTTTTTTCATATTTAATGATAATGCGCGTTTACTGCGGCGCTATTTTTTCTTTCTTATTGTATTTGTGCGGTTTAATTATTTTTTACGGTCTCATAACATTTTTTTTGACCCAGGCGATGAAGTTGGGTTTAAACAAAAATAGTTAAAAACTTAAAGCACTTCTCGAAAAAAAAAATTTTTTAATTTTTAGCGAACAGAATGTGGGGGTGGGAATTGAGGATTATAAAATTTTTTTTTTGGCCGATGAAAAGTAACCATGCGGAAAAAAGAGCAAAAAAGTTGGGCTAGATGTTGGACTAAACTTAAAAAAAAAAAAAAAAAAACTTGGGCCGGGCCAAATTTGAGCCTTAAAGTGCCAAGTCAAAAACATTGGCATGTTGTGAACAGTGGTCAAATGTTTGTTATTGTCTTTGTATATTGTCTTCATTTTTTAGTTTAAAAATAAAAGCAGTTCTGTAAATTTTTTTTTCGTCTTCTTTTTAGGGAAAAAAAAAAAGTGCGGTGGGATGGGATTATAAAGTTTTTTTTTTGGGCAATGAAAAGTAACCATGTGGAAAAAGGTGGGATTAGAAAGATGTTGACAAAACTTAAAAAAAAAAAAAAAATATTTATGTTCTGGGACGGGCGTGAAAGTAGAGCCAAAAAAAAGTGGGGTAGTTGATTGGGCCTAAACTTTAAAAAAAAAAAAAAACTTGGGCCGGGCCAAATGAGCCCAAGGCCCAAGTCAAACACTTGACCACTGTAGATGAACAGTGGTCAAATGTTTGAGGATTGTATTATAGAAAAAATAAAAGCACGTCTCGTAATTTTTTTTTCCTTCTTATTTTTAGCGAAAGAAGTGGGGGAAAAAGTTGGGCTAGATGTTGGAGTAAACTTATAAAAAAAAAAAGGGTTAATGGCATATAATAGCAACGTACTTTTCAATTTGAGCCGTTATCAGATACGAACTTTAAAAAGTATCACAATACCCATCCAACTTTCAAAATTTGTGCTATTATCATACTTTTGATGACGTGGCAATGACGTGGCATACCTGAAAGTCTGACACGTGGCACCATTTATAACATGACACGTCATCAAAAGTATGATAATAGCACAAATTTTGAAAGTTGGATGGGTATTGTGATACTTTTTAAAGTTCATATCTGATAACGGCTCAAATTGAAAAGTACGTTGCTATTACATGCCATTAACCCTATTAAATTCGACAAACCTAACATCACAATGCCACCAACCAAAGATCACTTACATTAATTTCATTCAAATTAAATAACCACACACAACCCCAATCCTTCACACACACACACTTAAACACACATAAGAACACAAGAACACACTCACTGTGTTTTCTTTCACCAACTAAATTCGACTCATTCAACCAAGATTAATACATCAAGTTTTATATAAAATTGCATACAACCAAGATTTCGTCTAATAATTTTATTAACCACCAAGATCAAATCTTTTTAACGAAAACGCCCAACGAGGCATTAAATTAATCACGAAACCCTAATTTGTCCAATTTTATTCCTTGTAATTAAAGATTCTACATAACGGTTCGTGATGCCACTGTTGGGTTTTTACAACTAATTAATCTTTGCAAGCTTAGGATTTTATAAGATCTCGATCTTGATCATAGGATCTTAAGATCTACTACGATCCGATCTTACTTTTCTCGAACCACAAACTAAAAAACTAAATATTTGTCGGTTTGTAGAATTTAAAAAACTATATGTTAATATTCTTAGCTATCATACCGTTTGCAAGATATTTATTTAATTTGATGAAAAATAGATGGTTGAGATGGAGTCTTGGGATCTATGATAAAAAAAAAAAATCTTTATTGAACTTTAGTCCAAGTATGATAGCTACCGTTACTAACGATTCAAACAAATATATAATTAATTTTTTCTGTGTGTATAGAGATATTCCTTTTTTCGCTTTGGTTTGTTTTATTTTTGTCAAACCATAATCAAACTAAACATCAATTAAATACTTCGGTTCGGTTTTAAACCAGACCATGCGCCAATTAAAATTTTCGGTTTGGTTTTGGTCCGGTTTCTTTTTCGGTTTGTTCAGTGTTAAACCACACACTGAAGACCCTTACCATAAGTTAATTCTTATTTGCCGACGAAGATTTTTTTTTTTTTTTTGTATGAGTTGTGATCGTAGGTCCTTTACGATTTCATTTAAAGTTTCATATTATTGTCAATAAGTTGTGATTCATATTTTTTGTCTAAAAGCGAATGCATCTTTAACTGTATACGTTTGTCGATTGTGTTAGTTGCATTGTGATTAAAAATTGAGTTTCTTAATTTACAGTTGATGATTGCGAAAAATAAATATTTGTCTTTAATTATTTGATGATAGCCAAAGCTCGTTAGTTGTTTTTCCTTTTCTTCTTCTTCATATATAAGGGTCTCACAACAACATGCAAATGAAACAAACCACGTTGTGTTGTAAAACAATAGCCTATTAGCAACACATATAACCGATGAATAAAAGAAAAAAAGAATCGAGACCAACATATTTCGTTAGGATTGATTTCACAAACTATAAATGAACCTCAACTTATAAGGCTCTCATAATTAAAATAGTTAGTACAATAACTAGTAGGGTACCCGCGCGATGCGGCGGCGGGTACCTTGTGACTAAATTGTCCGACGATTAATATTTTCTCATTATATGTTTTTCATAACGAATGCATATAATTATGTAATCAACAGGTACCCGACCATTGTTTCGGCATAAAATATGTAGTAAACCAAATGCATCACAATATATTTTAAAAAGTGTAACAATCGAAAGATATACATTTAGTGGTGAGACTATAAGTTACACTTATATAACTAAAATATTAGAAATTCTATACACATGTGTATTCTACTCTTCACGTAGGACTTCTCGATACACAACGTTTGACGTGTAAACTCCGTCTTTATCGAACTTTTTAGCAAGCTTCACTAACACTTTGGTGTTTTCGCATGAGATCTCTCTCGACAACGCCACACAAAGCTAAGGCGAACATGGAACTGGTTTCTTTTCAGCTTAAACACGAACATGTCACTATCGAACGAACATAACGAAATTCTAGGCACGAAGACTCTCTTTCAAGCATGTTGGCCGACAGCTATCTATGCGTCGATCATGTTCGTATCTAAAAATTTCCATATCAATCTCGTCCCATTGCATAATCCATTTGAGGGATCAATATTGCGTAAAAGTATAATCGGGCACCCAAATTTGAGCAAGAAAAAAAGTAGTAAGAAGACATGTACGCATGATTGTAAAATGAGGTATTTAATGGTTGTAAAATGTGTAAAAATAGTTGTACATTTATGTAATGGGTATTTTAATTAAGAGTATTAATTATATTAATTGTATTTGTAATATGCACATATGCTTTTCATGGTTGTAAAATGTGTAGATATGTTTGTACATTAATGTAATGGAGTATTTTAATTGAGAGTATTAATTATATAAGGGTATTCGCGCGTTGCGTCGGCGGGTACCCTGTGACGATTAATCGAAGAAATGAATTCAGTTGATGCCCGATTCACCCTTTTTTTTATCGATTTCGACAGATCATCTTCGATTCTTTTTCGAACGGCTTTTAATTTGGCACTCCGATTCTCGGTTAAACCCATTAAGTCAAGGCATATTCGGATATATGGATTTAACATAAAACAATCTAAATTTTAAACGAAATCCCGGCTGGTCCACAAATCCTCCCACTAACCGGCCCACTGTGAATTAGTATATCAACCAATTCTTACATTAACTCAACCCAACTTTAAATTTAGGATGTAAAAGCAGTACTATCCTTAACTTTGCTCACATAATACACAACCCTAATCACTTTGATAAATCCGCTTCTTCTTTTTCTTAGTAGTTCAGCCACCAAAAAATTATCCCCATTTTCTTTGTTAATTTTCATTCGAATTTCAAACAAAAACACATAACCGTTCTATTTCGTCTTTCAATCTTCTAAAACCGGACAAGTACACATTACTCAGTATCTTTGTTCTTCTTTCGGATTAGCACGACTACACGTCATTGTCTTGATTTGGCTCATGATGGTTTTGATTTATATTTTTCGTTCAAAGATCAAACAAAGCAAGAATATGAACATAATCGTTCTTGTTCTTCTTTTATAGCATTCGAAAAAAAACTTTTGCTTTTGATAGATCTATAATGATATCTCTTTCGTGTGTTTGATCTTTTAAAAATCTTGAAAATAATTGTGCCGCACTAGAGAGAAGAATATGAGATCTTGGTTGTGTATAGTTTTTTAGATTTTTTTAGATTGTGATGCATGTTGGTTTTCGTTATGATTTTTCTTGACCGTTGTAGGCTATTAGATCTGAGCTCGTTATCTCGCCGTTTTTGTTATCTCGGCATGAGATTTCTCTCTTTGAGGTTAACTAGTTGTGAGTAAATTTTGATACCAATTAAATGAAGATAAAGATAAAATATGTTGACTATTATTTTTTTATTTTTTTTGCATTAGAGCTTGTACACAATTCATGAATATTTGTACTGCTTAAAAAATTCATTTAATGAAAAGAGAAATGTATAGGAGAATTTTGATCTTTGCATAAGATGTTGTACATCATGCATTAAAATTTGTATTACTTAAAAAATTGTATTTAATGAAAAGAGGGGATGTGTGTAGAATTTTAATCTTTGCATAAGATGTTGTACGTCATGCATTAAATTTTGTATTACTTAAAAAATTACATTGCATTTACGAAGAGAGATTCCAAAATGTTTTATATGTAATAGGAGGAGAGTTAGAAGATTATGTACCATAACACGGTAACACCGAAAAAGTGCAGCCATCTCAGCGTCAAATTAACTTAAACATTTCAACACCAACACACCAAAATACCACTCTAATCATAACACTACTTTTTTGAGACCCACTTTTTTTTCTTTTTTATTTATTTAAACGATTTCTTTCTAATTATCAAATTAAAATATAAAATAACATTTTTATTAAATGTTAAAAAAAAATTACTTTTGCAAAAATAAACCTCTACTTAAATGAAAACACTAAAATGGTAAAAAAAACAAATTTATATATCTCATATCCTTCTTTTTTTTAAACCACACCCACACACACCCACTGTGCACACACACAGTGAAACATACACACATAAACGCACGCACACACACCAAATAAACACAATAACACACACTAAAAAACACGACATAAACACATACCCACTTTAATAAATCGAAAATAAAAAGAAAAAATGAAGAAAATAAGGCGTTGATGTGGTAACTTCAGACCCAACGTCGTTGGGACAATAACATCGGCGGTATCATAACGCCGTGCCACGTGGGCATGACGCCGGCTCGGACGTTATGATACCCAGCCCTCTTATATTGGATACCACAAAACGGGAAAAAACCGTAAAAAAGGTAAAAAAAAAAGGAAAAAAATATTATCGAAAATATATCAAAGTAGATATCTATGAAAAAATAATTAAATGTCGTCGTGATGGTATATTTTTTCCGCTTAACGATTGACGGTTTGAGAGATATTAATATTTGAAAAAAATGATGAAAATGATTTTTTGATTTTAATCTTATCAAGTATATCTAGATAGGGATAGATAGTGAGAATTAGTTCTTTAGTATCTATATAAACTTTAGTATCCAAATGAACTTACATCTAATAAAAGGAGGAATACAGAAAGTGAAAGGTTTAAGAAATCTAGGTATATGAATAACGACAATCATAATTATACAAAACAATGGCACCCGTAACCAACAACTTGCAGATAATGTCACAATGGGTAAGTTATTAACCCCTCTGGTTTTTATAGTTTTTTTTTTATTTTTATAATTTTGATTTTTTATACATTATAAAACTGTGAAACGAAAAGTGCGGAACGATAAATATAAAGTTTGTTAAGTCAAAAGTATTAAACTGTCAAAAAATACAAAAGAAACTGATAAAAAAAACTGCGTTCCACTATAAACTGATGGAAAAAAAAATGTTTTTCATTTTTTTTACTTTTTTTATACTTTTAAGCGAGCTAAGAGATACAAATACACTAACACAACACGTCACAATTATAGGCCGGTGCACTCATTGTACTGTGGTTCAATAAAAATTCGTACTTATTTATCTTGCGTTGGAATTTAGAAACAGCTTACGTTATATGTACCCCTCAAACCCCGTTTGTACCCTTTCGGGTTTTTTGCGGTTTTTTTTTTGTATTTTATTTTTTTTTTGTTTTTATAATTTTGTATTGTTATAAAATTGTGACACGAAAAAAACGAAACGAAAAATATAAAGTTAACAGGTCAAAAGTATGAAACTGTCAAAAATTACGAAACAAAAACTGATAAAAAAACTACGTTATTTTTTTTACCTTTTGACACTATTCAATGAGCCAGAGGTACCAATAAATGTACCTTTTAGAAATTGACATTACACTAGTGCACGCCGCAACCGACTTAAATTATTATTATATTAGTATTATATTGAAAGCC